>MU846146.1:55117-88400 GCA_030867225.1 Colletotrichum caudatum
TGCATAATAATAGGACTAGAGCACTAACAATTGGATATTGGACTTAGGAGCTACTATACATGTTACAGACGATTGCAGGTGGTTGTAAAATCTTATCAGTATGTCTATAGAAATAGACTCAGCCAAAAAAGACCTTGAAGCTCTCTAAGGAGGAGACTCTGTTAACCTGCCTCCCCTGAGAGATAATGATGTTTTGACTGAACTACCTATTGCCATTAAGTGTCTTTTGCTTTCAATAGCACATAAAACGGCCTCTACTTGTCAAATCTGGTAATCAAGGCAGGTCTGAATGGTATAATTAGCAAACATTCTATCTCTCTGGTCACTCAAGATGGCTTTCTGATTAGAAAGGCAGCTCAAATCGCAGGACTTTATCATCTCCAACCCGCTTCATTTGACTCACGACAGTTATACAACAACAGAGCTACGACTGTTATTGTAGCTGAGCACAAGCCGTACAATTAGGGAGAAAACTGCCCCAATGCTCTAGGAAAAGACTGCCATCATGCAACTGAGGATTTCACAGAGAAGCTTCAAAGGCTTCTCCGAAACGCGTCTATTCCAGAGAAGCAGTTCCCAAAGCCATGGAGCATACTAAGTAGCTTAGGAGCCGAAGCCTTTCTCGAGCTCTTGAAGGAAGAAAAAGACCCTGACAAGTCTTGTAACAAATCATTGCTTATCTGACAAGGGAACAGATCTGTGAGGGGGGGGGGGGGGGGGTCGTGTGTGGGTAACATGCCCACACGGGGTAGGAGGCATCAACATACGACGAAACGGTGGAATAACCCCTGTGATACATGACGGGGATTGCGATCTACCAAAAACAGAATCAGTTGGGACTTAGACTGATGGTCGATAACCTGAAGACGATTCTACTAAATGTTGACAGGGTCAAGTTGACGCCCGCTCTTTCTTTGATATACGCCTTGAGTATGACACGGATGACGAAGAACCATATGATACGTCATCGGAAGAGAGATTGGTCTTTTGATTCTTCTCTGGGACGGCAAGAACACTGGGTCTACCTGAATCCACTCAGAATTGCTGCCATGGCAGAGGCCAACGCTTTAATCAAAAGAATCCGATAACCAGATGCAGAGTTTGAGAAAAACGGAAATAGAAGTGTACTGACAATATTACTGGCTACACAATCCTAGAGGAAAGAAGGACATCTGATATACCCAAGCGGATCTCTAAGTCCTTAGCCAGTGGCAAATGTCGCTACTTACTGCTTTCAGGCAGGAGATATCTTGTACGGGAGCAGCACATCTGAGTCAAGAGAAAACCGTCTCTGCAACAACGACCCTGGGGGAGTCAACAGTGGCCCCAAGCATCAAACCAGGGTCTCAAAGAACGAAAGATGCCGTAGCCGTGTGACGAATAGGTGGTCAACCTGGGACGGCAAAATCCCATGCAACAACTGAATGAAGCTTGGCCAAGAATGTTGAATACCTCTACTAGTGGGGTTGCTCTGGAATGTGCTCTGAGAGCTGTTGTCATTTTTCTCCGCCATCAATGAATACACCGGATCATTTCTCAGCCATGGGATTGGCAAGTTAAATATTCTAGGATGGAAATCAGAAAGACACAGACTTCTCGGTTACAATACTGGTTGCGATGAGGTCATCATCTGCGGAAGATCGACGCAAACGACAGAGAAAACAGCGTGCGCAACTCGATGAGGCCAACCCATAGGCAACAGGTACTTAGCAGGGAGCCATGAATATGATAATGCTTATAAGAGTGACGCCAGGAGCCAAGCCACGGAATTGTGGTGATGCGGTGAGGATGACGGGAGCTACTGGGTAAAATGCCACTGACAAGGAAGAGCAATCACAAGACAGCAACCACACCTATGCCCTAGTGGACAAGTGGATTAGAAAGACTTACCAAAGGGTGAGTAAATCCTGACAGGTTGATAGGTGCTTAAAGTCCACCACAAAGAGGAAGTTGTCTTCGCCAATAAGTTTAAGGCACGAATCGTAGCAAGATGGTTACAAGAAGAAGAGGTATTTCACTAAGAGGAGACTTTCGCAACCGTTACCAAATCCTCGTCCTGTAAGATCCCGATAGCACTGAAATCAGCTCTTGACTAAGCCACCCACTTGATAGATACCAAAGCAGCTTTCGTAAATGGAAATTTGGGCGAAGCTTTCTATATAAAACCACATCCAGGTTTCAATATCCCTGAAAGAAAGAGACTATGCTTCCGAATAAGGCTCTCTACGGGGTCAAACAAGCTTCAAGAGCGTTGGATGCCAAATTGCCAGCCAAAAGAGAAGACCTCAAAACTGCGTATCTGAAGGGCATGCTCACGTTGGGTCTGCACTTTCGCAAGAACACAACAGCCCAAGTCACGGCATACAACGATTCTGATTATGCTGAATGTCTTGGCACAATAGGACCAACGTCAGGATATGTGTCTTCAGGCTGGCAGCGCCGAGTCTCGATCATATCGAAATTCTGACAGACAACAATGCCACCCCCAAGCAGTCAAAGAATCCAGAAGCCCACAACAACAGAAACATTAACATCAAATATCACTACTCGAGGTGAAAGGCGACTGACTCACTTCAAGTATGCCGTCATCCAAAGAGTCAATACAATATACAACCTTGCTGATAACAGTCAAACATGAGTCATGACTTGTGGGACTGGGGCTTGAGAAAGGGAAGTTTACATGTGATGATGGAGGACTCGAGGATTCGGAGAGATACATAGGCAGCTGAATGCTCTGAGTAGGGGGAGTGTTGGTCACTCAGAGCTTTCACTTTCACTGCCCCTTTTGCCTGCAGAATAACTCTGCGGCCTTCCACAGCCCACCAGAGGCTGTTTCGCGTGTTTGCTTTAGTTACTAGTAGAGAGAAGCTCTCTCCTTCATTTGGAAGAGAAAATCAAGCTCGTTCCTTGTCTCACTCCCAAACCCCGGTGTTGGTATCTGCCTGTATAAGATGTACAATCCCGGTTATGTCCCTTTCCATCCTTCTTTTGAGTCCGTCTCTTTTTTGGTGAAGTTGAGTTCAAGCATTGCTCTTGAGGGTACGGAAGAAGTCCATGACGCCGGTGAAGACGACGAGAAGGATGCCACCTCCAGGGCCCAGACGCAGAACCTTGGGCAGGAAACCCTTGTACAGCGCGGCAAAACCCTCCTCCTTGGCGACGGTGGCAACGGCGGGCCAGGCCCAGTTGTACTTGGGCGTCGAGCCGGGGAGCTTGGGGCTGTTTTGGATGCGGGACTTGACGACGTCCATGGGGGTGTTGAGGACGGTTCCAAACGTGCCGCCGACGGCGCCGGAAATCAAATCGTTGGTGACCTGGGAGGTCTTGTTCTCGGCCTTGGGGAGAAGCTCGCGGACCTGGAAGATGCAGCCAAAGTAGCCGGCGTTCCACAGGACATGGCGCCACATGGTGCTCTCGAGGCCGTTGTACATGGCCAGGATGCCCTCGGTCTGGATGGTCTTGCGGACGACGTCGAGCATGCCGTTGTACTTGCCGGCGGAAGCCTTGTCCTGTAGACGGATCTTGACGAGCTCGAAGGGGACGACGACGAAGGACTCGGTGGCACCAGCGCTGGCGCCGGTCAAGATGGAGAGGGACTGGTTCATCTTTGCGACACCGAACATGTTGCGGTAGATCTTGCCCCACTCATCGTTGGCGGCGAACTTGATGGCACGCTTGGGAGCCTCCATGAGGATGGGGGCGGTGATTCCGCGGTATAGTGTCGCGATGCTGGGTGGTTTGTAAGCAGGTGAAGGGTCCGAGGCGAGTATAGGCGGGGTTGTATCGCGTACCCCTCGTTGCGGACGATCTTGCGGAAGCAGTCAACCATGCCGTTGTAGTGGTCGGCACCAACGCCCTTTCCGGTTTGAAGTTGCCTGAAGAGGGCGTGTCAGTCGGGAAGCGCGAGCGAGCGGGCGGGCGGGCGGGCAGCAGGCAGGGAACGGAGGCGGAGCTCACACTCTCGTCTTGACGACGTCCAAAGGGTACCTGGCAACGGTTAACTGGGTTGGCCACATGAGGTTGGGGCGCGAGGCTCGTGAACGTACATAACCAGGATCTAGAGTCGTGGAGGCATGAGCACGTCTATCAATGCAGGTCGGAATGGTCTCCTGAAGTACTGACCTCGGAAACGCCGGCAATGGCGCCTAGATGCAACGGTCAGTATTCTGGGCCCGATATCGCGGAGTTGTTTGCGAAACGAACCTGCGGCGAACTGGTAGACGAAGGGGAGGGGCTTGTCGGTCGACATTTTGACGGGAAAACAACTGCGAATTGACAGGATTAGCTGGTCGAAAGGGGAATTGGATGCACAGGTGGGAGCATACCGAGAAGCAAAAGAAAAGATTGGGCAAATTCGGTCCGTAGGTGGGAGAAGGAGGGGATTGGGATAGGTACACCGGGTAAGGTGAATGCGGTGCCTCGGTAAATCAAGCGAAAATCGAACGAGGAGGCTCTTATCGCAAGGATCAACCCGCCGGGGGGAGTCCCTTATCGGCGGTTTGCAAGTCAGACTCCACCGGAGAGCGGGTTCTTTGTGACGTGTGACGTCCGCGATTGGTTCTCTCTCTCCCCCTCTCTCTCTGCGCGGCGAAGCCGCGTGGGCTTCGAGGTGAAGGGGTGGTAATACCGGTATAATGTTCTGCCAGTAATTATTCCACAGTCAGTCACTATAGACAACGACGAGGCGCAAGTCAACTGCTGTCTCATCAACGCTGTTTTTTCCCCCCATCATGTATGTACATATGTGTACGAGGCGTTCCCTCTAGGTTCTCGCGATGGAGAAGGGACTAACTAGTTGTTGTGTGAGCTGCCGCAAGCCTCAAGAACACAATGTAACCAATGTATCCGGGTACCTGCCGAATGCAGAGCAGGACAGGCAGTGGTAGTGTACCTACTTACCGAATACTGAGGTACGAATGGTGTATGGATAGATGTACAGGTAGATGGTGGTTTAGATACACGGCCGAAACTGAGTGGCGCGCATCTGGCAGCCCAAAATGGCGGTTCCAGGTGCAGCACTGAGGCGGGGTACATACATAGTACAGGAGGCCAGGGTAGCTCTCCACAATGCTCTCCCCATCCAAGACAAGGTCGCACATAAGCTGCTACTCAATAACTATCCGTACATACTGCAGACGGATAATGCAGCCGCACATATAGATAGAGGTATTATCCTAGTAGTTAAGTAAACTACCTAGTATTATACTCTCAACACTAAATTCACTCTGGTTCGATGCACACCACCAACGACAAGGAAAGTGGAACAACAACAACAACAACAACGAGAACGGATTGCAACCTCTCTCTGAACGCGATGGAATGAGTAACGTGGTAAAGAATGGGCGGCACGTCGACTTTAACCTACCCACCCACCTACCCATGTGGGTCGACTACAACATCTCAACCATCAGATGGAAGGCCGATGTTCCTTGACTTTGCTGTCTTGGAGACGCAACATCCCGAATAGCTAGGCACACACAGACAAAGTGATTAAGAAGACTATTACTGTCCTATCCTACTCCATCCTACCTAGGCATGCTGCCCATCCGCACCATCCACAACAACACTCTGTAGTCGTAGAGCCTACCTTTCGCTCCACAAAGTACCGAGGCAGCTGCACAAGGTAGGTGTACCTTTCAGTAGGTACCTACCTAGCCTAGGTAGGCACTGCGCACCTCCCTGGCAGTACGCACGCTAGCCCCCTGAAGCGAAGCTTGTCCGGCCTGCAACCAGAGCACAGGCTCCGGAACCAGCTTCCTATTGGCTGGCTATGCGACAGCGGACGAGTCGTGTCTACAGTACAGGCGCGCACAACTGCTTCAGTGCCCTGTGCCCTGTGGCCTGCGGTTCGACTGAACGAATGCCCTCAATTTCCCATCGCCAACCCCACCTCCCTCACCATCATTCGAATTCCAACCGCCTCCTCTTCCCGGTCCTCGTCCTCCATTCATTCGAACCGACTCGTTCAGCCATTCAAACTAAAGCGCATACCTCCGCGACGCTGATCGTACCATTTGCAAACCGTTACCTGCAACCAACCTCCCTCCACGCTCTTCTGAAGCACCGACCTCAACATCTAGGTGGCAACATCGTTAAACCCCTCTCTTTCTCTTTCTTCCCCTCCTACTTTTTTCGGCCTTCGTGACCTCTCGACCGACCTGACGCGTCCCTTGGTCCAGCTCTCCGAACCTCGTTGATTAAACGCCAATAGGCAACGCTCTTCTCGCGCTCGGGATCGCACCTTTAAACAAGCCGTGATCCAAGAGACTCACAGCGAGGTGCTATCCAAGTGCTGGAAGGGTCCCTCGCTCACCTCTGCCCATGAGTCACCTACTCTGGAAATATTACTGGGAAAACGATGTCGAAAGGTTTCGACGTCTACTGGTCCCGGCCGCCCATACGTCACAGACCTCGGCGAGGAGTCCGGGGGTAGGCGCTGGATCCCTGGGCGGAAGTCCCGCTCCCTACGGGACCTCCCCCCGGAATTTCAAAACACGCAAGGCCTCGACCGGTGGCATCGGCGCCGCCACCTCCAAGAACATCAACGCAAATCTTAGCAAGGCCGAAATCAACAGTCGCGACCACGCCGGCCTCACTGTGCTCCTCCGAGCCGCTTCCTCGTCCGATTCCGCCGCCATTCTCTTTGTTCAGGCACTGCTCGACCACCCCGCCATCGACCTTTACGTCCAAGACCCCGAGAGTGGCTGGAATGCTCTTCACAGGGCACTATACAACGGAAATGTCGCTGTCGCCCGCCTGCTGCTCGAGCGAGAGCGCCGCATCTTGATCGAACAGACGCTGGGAAGCTCCGTGGCCAAGGCTGGCCAGCTGATCAAGACCAAAGACCGTGAAGGCAACAGTCCCTTCGACCTGTACAACTCGACTATTGCCGTACGAAACCTCGGTGACTCGGTCGGGCCCGATGCTTCCGACCTCGAATCTGATATGGACGACGCCTCGGACGGAGGTCAGGCGTTGATGAGGTCCGTCGCGGCACTCGGCGGTGCGTCGGAAGGCGAGGAGATATTTGTCTTCGGAAGCAACCGAAACATCTCACTTGGAGTCGGCGACGAAGATGATCGACAGTTCCCCGAGAGGGTCACACTGAAACGACCCGATCAGCTCGTGCGCAGATTCTACGAGGAATACCTCGCAAAGACGAGGCCAGCCGCTCACGGGACGACGAATCTAGCGGTTGAAGACATGGACATGGAGGAAATACCCGCTTTGATTAGGAACCGGCCTCTACGGATCCATGACGCTGTTCTGTCCAAGTTGCACACGGCCATCTTGACGACCGACCCTGTATCAAATCTATACATCTGTGGCGTCGGCCGCGGTGGACGACTTGGTCTGGGCGATGAAAACACCCAGTTCCGCTTCGTGCCCGTCCAGGGGGTTCTCGCCGACAAGAAGGTGGTGCAAGTTGCACTGGGCCAAAACCACACCATGGCAGTCACGGATGCCGGCGAGTTGTGGACCTGGGGATCCAACTGCAGCTCCCAGCTAGGATACGGCTTGCCGCCGCCGGCCAGGCAGGACGAGGAACCAATGAGCACCACTCCGCGACAAGTGTTTGGGACACTCAAGAAGGAAGTCGTCTTGGGCGTTGCTGCGTCCGCCGTACACTCTGTGGCCCATACTTCGACGTCTCTGTTTTGCTGGGGCAAGAACCTCGGCCAGCTGGCCCTTATGGACGCGGATTCGAGGTCCCTGGAGGTCCAGCCAACCCCTCGAAAAGTTGCTGCCTCGCTCTTTTCCTCGCCCATCGCTGCAGTTTCGGCCATCGACAAGGCGACCACAGTCTTGTTGGCTGATAGCACAGTCTGCGTCTTTACTAGTTACGGCTACAACTTTGTCAAGTTCCCCTCCCCTGACGTTTTTGTCAACCACCAGTTCAACACGTCCATGTCGACAAGGTACGGTTCAGCGAGGAACCAGGTTAGCCGAATTACTTCTGGCGGTGAGACGATCGCCGCAGTCACCACAAGAGGCGATTTGTTCACCATGACACTGAACCACAAGTCCGACGCTGCCCCGGTGGCCACTTCCACGACGAACCCCTCCAAGATCAAGGGCGCTGTCACAACACCGCAGTGCGTCTGGAACGCTCGGAAGGATGGCGTCAAGTCGGTAAGCGTTGGCGAACATGGCGCCGTCATTATATGTACGGAGTCCGGGGCGGTCTGGCGACGCATCAAGCGCGCCAAGGCAAAAGATGCTGCCATTCCAGGGTCATCAGGCATCAAACGAAAGGATTTCAAGTTCCAGCGAGTCCCAAGCGTGACAAACGCCGTCGCTGTCAGAAGTTCCATTTTTGGCGCGTTCGCAGCAATTCGCAAGGATTGCGACGTCATGAAGCAACAGATCAGCATCGATGAGCAGTCTCTCTGGGAGGACGTGGGATCGTTGCTTCCATTGAGAGGTTTCCAGGCTTCGACACCAAGCAGCGCTGACAAGGACACGCTCGGATTCTGGAAGGCCGAGGAGTTGAAGTACAGTATCGGAGAATTGGCATATGAGCTTCTCAAGAGTGCGGATTTGGAGCGCGATCTGCGCTCGTTCCTCCACCCGAGTCCACAGGAGGATCTCGACATGGAAGTCTGTACATCGACTTCCCCGGACATCACGATCCCAATCCATTCCTGGCTTTTGATGGCCCGAAGCCCTGTTTTGCGAGGCCTCCTTAGCGAGTATCGCAACACGGGGGAGTGCGAGGTGCCCCAAGTATTGAAAATCGAAGAGCAAGACGGCAAAACGGTCATCGCTTTCGATTCGATCGACTTGCTTTCTTTGGTCAACCTGGTTGTCTACTGCTACGATGACACAGTCATACCGGCTTGGAACCACACCCGTCAAGCGCCTTCCCTCGCCCACAGGTATCGCCATGTTCGAAATGAGCTGATAAAGTTGGCGACCAAGCTCGACATGATGAAGCTTGAAGCAGCTGTACGTCTGCAAACCAAGGCGGAGAAGTCGCTCGACAGGGACTTTCTAAAGGCAACGCAAGACGCCAAGTACTTTGAAGATGCCGATGCCTTGGTTGAACTTGATGGCGAAGAGGTGCCAGTCCACAGTCAGCTCATGCGCCAGCGATGCGAGTTTTTCGAAGGCCTCTTCCATGGACGCGCCGGCGGAATGTGGCTTGCAGGCCGCCGCGACGATTTAGGCGAGGAGGAACTTGTCAGGGTCGACCTGAGTCATTGTGACCCCAAAGCCTTCCAGTACGTCATGCGATACCTTTACGCAGACGTCGGCCCCGATCTCTTCAACGAGGCCACTGCAGCAAACATTGATGAATTCTCAGATCTCGTCATGTCCGTGATGAGCATCGCAAACGAGCTGATGCTCGATCGATTGTCACAGATCTGCCAGTTCATCATTGCGCGGTTCGCCAACACGAGGAACATTGCCCTGCTGCTGAACGAAATCAGTGCCTGTTCGGTTACAGAGTTCAAGGACGCTGGCCTGGAGTACATTTGTTTGCAGATGGAGGCTGTGCTCGAGAACCACTTTTTGGACGATTTGGACGAAGACCTATTGGAGGAATTGGATAGCGTCGTGCGAGAGAACCAACTGGCTTGCTACCCCTTTGCGAGGAGTGGTCGGGCCGAGCTGCTCTTGTTGGAGAAGGACCCCGACCTAGCACTGGACATTGACGACGAGCGGCGAAGAAGGGTGCGGGAGATGGCTTTCCGGTCTAGTCAGCGAGACGACGAGAAGAAGATGTCGTCGTCCTTCAAGACCACCAAGTTCGGCAGTCTTGACGACGTGGCCGCTGCCACGTCTCCCAGTTTGGACAAAAGCCGACGCAAGTCCAAAGCTGGCCGAAACGAGCCGTTCAGTCCCAGCTTGAGACCCAAGGACTCTCAGGGTGACCTAATGTTCAACATGGACGACGAAGGGCCCTCCCCCCCCACGTCACCGTCGCAGAGGGCTGCCGAGGCCAAGGGTCGATCCGGCATCGAACGGCTCCCATCGCTGCCAGGCCCTTGGAAAGACGGCAAAAGCCAAGCCGGGTCGCCGCAGTTCCCGGTGCAAAGCCACATATCAGGAAGACAGCTTGGCGCGAGTCCGTCCCCGACAAACTCTCGCGGGTTCGGCGCCCAAAGGTCCGGCAGCCCATGGGCAGCAGCGGCCTTCCCAACGGAAAAGATGGATTTGCGCCAGGTCTTGACTAATACCCCTGCCAAGTCGGCTTTGTCGGCCGGCATTGCCGCGCAACAGAGCAAAGAGGCTTCGCCCAAGCCGGCTCAGGCGAAGGTATCGCAGAAGGAACGCAAGAAGCAGCAGCTGGCACAGGCAGCGGCACAAGCGGCTCTCGAGGCTGAAGCTCAGCAACCCAAGGCGGCCTGGGACAAGGAAGCGGCCCAGGGCAAACCCGCGCCGTGGAAGGTGGTTCAAAGCGGACCAAAGACATCCCTGAAAGACACCTTGGTCAGGGACTCGGTCAAGGCTGTGCCACCGCCGGCGGCCAATACCAAGCAGCTGCTCTCGGTTGAGAGTTCGGCGAATCCGTCGCGCCGCAGAGCCGCTTCGCCTGATACGCGCTTCCCAGGGCAGTCCCGCGTGAGCATCTCTTCTACAGTACCTAGTGCATCGTCGAGCCAGGCGACGGCGAAGCCCCTGGTGCCGCACTCTAAATCGTATCTAACGCCAGCGAGCAAGGCTGAGCCAATATTGGGCTTGAGTTTACAGGACATCATCGGGCAGCAGAAGCGAGAGCAAGAGATTGTCAAGGAAGCGGTTGCAAAGAGGTCGATGCAGGAGATCCAGCAGGAACAGGAGTTCCAGGAATGGTGGGACCAGGAGACACGGCGTGTACAGGAGGAAGAGGCTCGGAGGGAAGCCAAGGACAAGATGAAGGAGGGGAGGAACCAGAAGGACAGCAAACGAGGGAGACGCGGCCGCGGCGGCCCCAAGAGCAAGAGCGCCGGGCCCCTGGGGCAGGAGCAAGGTAGCGGCACCGGTGTCGAGGCTGGTGGATACGCGGCCAAGGCGCCGAGCCCTCCGGCAAGCAACTCGCGAGGACGGGGCAGTCGGGGGCGGGGGAGGGGCGGCAAAGCATCGACAGGTGCACCGGCACCGGCAGCCACCCAATGATGACGACCTGATTGAGGACCTACTGATTACGGGTGGAGATGGTTGTCACAGAAATCAGAGTGGCCGGAAGTAATTTATATCATCCACGGGCCAGCCAGACATGGCTTGGTTGACAACCAGGTTTTTATGTATGGGGCGGACACTCTGGGCCCAGATTGATGGCGACGGGTCTAATAAACAGTATGACGGAACGGTTAGAGAAATAGAGAGAGGCAGAGCAAGAAAAAACATGACTCGTTGGGACCAATTCATCCGTCCTGTTCTGCCCAGCTAGGCACGATTGGATGTCACGGAGGACTCGATTAGGTAGGTAGAGGAGAGCAACTGTGGTTGGGCGGGTTGTCCCCAAGGGTGAGTGAGCTAGCTACCTGGGTACACTGGGTAGCTAGTTGGACTAACTAGGAGTAGGCCAGGCCAGCTGGTGGCACCATGTGACGGGAGAAACGTTGGCTAGGCATACATAGGGTATCCGTATGGTATGTAAGATGGTGGACCACTCGGGAGCTCCAGGGCGCCCTTCCCCATCGGCGATTTTATCGCCATGCCGCGACTGTGGGTCGGGGGTTGATTGGGTGAGAAAGGAAGCGTTCGGGGTACATCGTATTTACCATCGGAGGCTGGGTCCGATCTGCGGAGGTGGTCCAGACGCCTAGGCGCATGCGGACCCTGTACTTATCAGTGGTCGGCGGCGGACGGGCCATGGTGCGGTCGGTGGTGGTGGTGGTGGTGGTGGTGGTGGTGGTAGTGGGTGGCATCGGTGCTGATAAGAGATGATGTGCTGGTGTCAGTTTATTGGCGATCCGACGAGGTGTAACGGGTAGGCAGTCCCAAGCCCAGATGGAGAAGGAGACTGGCTATTTGGTTTGGACCGTGTCGTGCCGTGTCGTGTCTGCCCAGTAGATGGATACAAGGGAGGGCGCATAAGGGAGAGAGAGAGAGGGGGAGAGAGAGAGAGAGAGAGGCTTGTCCTTTCGAGGGCTGCTGCACCTGGAGCAATTAATGCATGGCTCGGGTCAATCGAGGACCGTCTCCACGGACTGGCTGAGTGTAAACGCGCGCTCTCTCTCTCTCTCTCTTCCTCTCACTCACTCACACACATACTGTCTCTGTCTCTCTCTGTCCGTTCTCTGTCTGTACCATTTACTGCCTTTCCCCTACATAGTAGACGCCTGCAAGATGAGGCGGCAACCATGGGGCATCCATCCTGTGACGAACGGTCTGGAGTAGCAGTACTTGCCGGGTACTTTGGGGATGCCTGTCTACAGGTAGCTGACAAGGTACTCGCCAGTAACCCTGGCTCTTCCTCTTCCCCGTCTCGTCTCGTCCCATCTCATCCCATCCCATCGCATCCAACAGGATGGCCATCTGGGTACCTAGATGGGGCTGCAGAGGGCGCGAGAGAGAGAGAGAGAAGGAGATAAATGGAGAGAGAGACCCATGCTCCATGCCCAGCTCACGGATGCTTGTTAGGGGTGCCGGACGCGCTTACGGCTAGTACTGCCGCTGCAGGACCCAGACCCGTCGTCCACTGGCATTGTCTGCCTGACTCTGCTCTCATGCTACGGATACGAGTGAAATACATACATGCATACATACATACATTGCAGTACATGGTACATACATTGCACACACTCACACTCACACACACACACACACACACACGCACCGGGAGCCGCTTAAGAGATCCATGTCATCCGCTGTCTTGTTGTCTTGTCCCTGTCTTCCTTCTCTCTGACGTCTGTCTAGACTACCTAGTCATTCTCTCTACCCATCTCTCTCTCTCTCTCTCTCTCTCTCTCTCTCTCTCTCTCTCTCTCTCCCTCTCTCCCTCTCTCCCTCTCTTCATCGATTGCCCTACCTACCTACAGGGCGGTCCCCGGGCATTGATTGTTAACAATCCCTTTATTGCGCCCATTTCTTGTCCTCTTTGCATCATCAATATTGGGGCATTGCATTGAATTGCGTCTTATCGCCATAGCCACACGGACTCTCTCTCTCTCTCTCTCTCTGTGCCTCTTACTCTCCACACCTCCCCTCTCCATTTCTTCGTCTCTTCTCAACCCTTTTCGCTACCTAGTCCTGCTGTCCATCCCTCTCTTTCTCAACTTTGACTTTTACTTCCCCTCGACTCTTTCCAAATCTGCATATACCATCTGATATTTTCCTGCACTTGTGCCATTTGCAACCTGGGTTTGTTTGTCTCTCTCCCCTTCCCCTGCCTCTCCGCTACCGACGGCAGCACAACGTATACCTACCTACACCGCCCTGCTTTCTCGTCGACCTAGTATTGTACCTACTTACCTACTTATTTAACGACCTTCCTACCTACCATACTACAGTAGGTAGTTCACACACACACACACACTCTCTCTCTCTCTCTCTCCCTCTCTCTCTCCCGAAGCAGGTGACTCGATGACGTAAGGCTACTTGTCGACCATCACGAGGCTTAACCTGTGAGCGGATGATACCGACGTCGGAAATCTCCCCGACTCGACTGCCACAAGACGGTACGGTACGCAAGCTTCCATCCCTTCCTGGGGAACGAACCCACTACACGCCGCGCACTCTAGACCAACTCGTTAGCCTTGTTACCTACCTAATGAATGTGCATACGAGCTCCCTTCCCTACCTTACACCATATCATACCTACCTACCTACCTACCTACTCTGCTTCACACCCCATCTTACCTACCGTAGGTACCTTGAGCAACCAGCAGCCATGTTCGAAGCCACCGCCTAACTCCTCTCCATTCCGCCGCCCTACAGCCCTGTCTGTCTACCTCTGCCTGCCTGTCTGCTAACCCAACGCGATATAGCGCCTTCAGCCTGTTCCAGCACTATCGTTATCGCTATCGCCCATCCGTCCTCCTCCGCACCGTCTCCACGTCGACGACGACCCGACCCTGCCTTGACCCGTCGTTGCCTGCCTCGCCGCCACCGTTCCCACATAAACCTCACCCCCCCTCCCACTGCTTCCTCCCTCCCGCCGCATCGAGTTCCCCTCCATTATACTCGGCGACCCTCCGTGGGCGCACGCTTTCTGCACTGAGGCATCGAAGCCTTGAACCGCCCGTTTCTGTTGCCATGAAGGATGGATGAGCAGGTTCGGTGCCACCCCGATTTCGACACCGCGAATCCCCTCACGCCCCCCCCGGCCTACCAAGTAGTGTTATAGCCTTTCCTGCGCAACCCGCTACCCACACGCATCCTTGCCTTGGAGAGACAGCCTCACTTCGACAGCTACACAAACCACACCCCGAGACGCCCGCTTGCTTCCCTTGCCTTGCGGCTCGCCGTTCCGAGACAAGATGCACCAACAAGCTCGCCCTGCCCCGCGCGTCTCTTCTCCTGCTTCCGCTCCCCAGACAAATCCCACCCGAACCAACAACCCGAGAGAAGGCGTCCTTGGCGCTCGTGATAGAGCCGGGTCGGGAGCTTCAGGCCGCGATTCTGCCACGGCATCGCCCATCGCTGATATGTCTCCAGCCACCGTATCGGCCGATGCCGTCAAAAAGCTGGACCAGATAATCCAGGTAGGTTCACGCGGCGCGAGCACATCGGTCAAGTATCAAGACTGACTTTCGCCAAGAACTTTCACACCAAGGCTGCATCGTTGGTTCTGCAATCGCGCATGAAGCTCAAGCCTGTATATGCAGCTCGTGGATCCGGCAGCAAGAAGCTGAACAAGTGGGTAAGTCATGGTCCTCCCACGCTCTCCATCTCCTGCCATCCATTCGCTTCCTCCAGCCGCTGATGTTTTGGGCGTCTGTAGTTCCAAATCGAGACGGAAGAGTTCGACGACTTCAAGGAGGAGCTCCGCATCTGGCGAAACTGCGGCAGCTTCGAGAATAAGCCCATGCCCCTGATCATCGAAACCTATCTTGATACCTCCCGTCTTACCCCGAGCCAGAGCCTGGTTATCGTCGACGAAAATGGAAAGAGGTGGGATGCCATGGAAGCTTTGAACTCGTCTGATTCGAGCGACGACGGGCGTACGGTCCCTTCAAAAAGGAACACAGAGGTGATTCTGGAAAGATGGCGCATTGAGTTGAAGACGATGCCCACCACAGATATTGACGACTTTGGCCCAACGCTGCCGACGATTTACAAAAAGAGCATCGTCTTCTTTCGGTCGCTCTTCGTTGCGACAAGGATCCTTCCAGGGTGGAAGTTCTCCCAGTCATCGTTGACGAAAGGTGTCCACCCTTCTTTGGAGCCCCGGTGCCGTATCCGAACCGGCGAGCCCAACACTGGCGGTCTTGACCGGCTCAGGCATCCGTTGTACGACGGGCGGCCGGATGTCGTGACCGACTATGTTTTCGGCGACTTGGAGGTACCCGTGGGCCGCTTCCACGCATCTGTGACATATAGAAACGAGTGCAACTTTCGGGTGGACGATTCGGAGGCGCTTCTCAGTTCGCGGTTCATGGGGGTTGACGAGAACTTCTTCAGGCCATCACTGCCTCAACGACGCGAAAGCGCCAGGAGAAATGACACCGAAGTTGGGTCTCTTCCATCTCATCGGAGAAGCCGGAACCTGTCAGACATTCACCAGACATACGGCAGCCTTTCAACCTTTCATGGCGAAGGTGCCCTGGGCACCAGCCCTATATCGGCCCTCAAAGCCGTGAGACCCCCCGGGTCTGACACAAGCTCACCACCGGGATCCGCCCCAACAGGCAACGAAATAAACCCACCAAACTCATTGCCCGTCACCGGCATCGCAGCGAGGCCTTCTGTGAAGGGCTTTGGCAGCACTGGTCGTCGGCCATCAGTCTCGTTTCAACCTTTCAAGGCCGGCTCCCTGTCGGGGTCACCAATACCGCGGACGTTGGATTCCGAGTCACCCGCCTCTCCGGTCTCGCGCGCTGCGGCTCTCAACGCTCTCACTCAACCCCGCAACCGCACATCTTTAACAGCAGGGATGCCTGCTTCTCTCCGAGGCGGCCCCCCACCGGCCGAGGCCGCCGTGGTAGGCTCGCCGCGACCATCCTCAACCAGCCGCTACAGCAGCAGCTTCACTCACCGCAAGGGGCGACTGTCATTCGGCGGCGCTAGCAAGGCTGGCGACGACGAACAGAGCAGCAGTGGACGACAGAGCCCGTCTTCATCTGTGGCCCAGCCAGGATCTGGTCTCTTGGCCGAAGCAAGTGGAGGGGGCAGCTCTGGGTCTCTGCAGACTGACGACGACCAGATTTCCGAATTCCTAAAGGCACTGGACAGTAAAAAGACTCTCAAGAGCTTTGAATCCGGCAAAAAGGGCGAGGGGGCGACGAACCGGACAGTTGCCCAGCTTTCGAGGTTCCACCTCATGAAGGAGTCAAACAATGCACTGACGGATTCCATGACATCGTCGATGCATATGCAGCGTTCATCGAGCTCATCCAGCCGGCAACTCTCCAACGTTCCCAGTATGGCTGCTCCCGCGTCTGTATCGGTATCATCATCGCCAGGAAAACCCTTGTCCCCACACACTCCCCACACGCCTGCTGTTCCTTCACGGCTGAGCGAGAACTCGATCATCAACTACAACACAAGCCAGCCTCGAAGCGAGCGAACCGACCCGAGTGCAGAAAACACACAGCTCGCCAGAGAGGACACCATCACCCAGGACGGAACTACTGCTATCGACATTCCCATATCGCCCAGAATTGGCACCCACCCTCGAAGGTCAAGCTCGGTGGCGCAACAGAATCGGGCCATGGCGGACGACGATGACGGGGACCTCGCCTTTGCGGCGAACCGCAGCATAAGCCTAGGCGCGGAAGACCGCGAGCCGCCGACGCTTAGTATGCTGTTGGGCAGGCAAACGGAAGCCGAGTCGACATCTCGTCGAACTGGCACATCACTGCAGCCCGCGTCCGAATTGCCGTCCTCGGGCTCAGCAGACATGACTGGACAGGGCTCGTCGGAAGGGTCGAAGCCCCCTGGCGGGCTGATGACTGTTGCCCCTTCCAGTTCGCCCTTTGGCAGACGCCGGTACGTGGGTATGCCCTCGACGGGCGGGCGAGGCCAGACCCCCCCTCAATCATCAAGAGGCAGCTTTACAGGTTCAAGCGGTCGATACGGACGCGGCGAGCACGACCTGATGGACGAGGAGCCCCTTCTCTTTGACATGTCAGAGATGGACGCGCAGTCACGGAGGAGCTTGGAGGAGGGACGAGGCGGCAGCAACGTGGGATCTGGGTCGGGAAGCCGCGCCGACTTTGAGCCTCGAGGCATTAGCCGACGAGGCTGGTGAGCAAGCAGAGAGGGTTCACCACAACGATGACCGTTGCCCACGCCATGGTAAACCGGGGCTAGGAGAGCCAGAAGGTTTACTTTTGCCGTTTATTTTTTTTTCCTTTTCTTTTCCCTTTCGGTTTCAAACTTGCATTACACATGGCGAAACCACACCAGGTCGATAGGGCCCGGATTGGCCCGCTGGTGAGTCTAGGGAGAAGCCGCCGCACACAGAGGGGGCGGTTTATTCTCCTTTCGTTACAAAGATATACAATCATTGGGGTTCGGCGAAGAGGCATTTCGGCGTTGGACTGAGATGGGGATGACGAAAGACTTGATGCTCCACCGCCGGCAAAGAAGACTGGCTGGAAGAACAAACAGCCTTGGGAAAACCAAGAGTTTTGCTTCAGATACGATAGAGAATGCACAAAGACCGGCATGTATACATACACAACAGAACTCGATAATGATGAGTGCGGGCACCGCAGAGCTTCGTCTCTCTCGACAATCCCCCTCCATACTTAGGCATCAACAAGGCTAGTGTAGGGCAGAAGGATATTTTCTTATTTCATCTAGCAAGTTCCGTGCTGGAACCGGGCGTGCATGGTACGGTTTGTATACCTAGCTACCTACCCACCTACCGACCCAGGTACCTACCTTGGCAGTGCGTGGAGTGCTTACTACTATACCGTTTTGGCGGTCGAGTTCCCCGCAGCTGTTTTTGATGTGTGGCGTGGTGTAGGCCGACTGTGGGGTTACGGGCGGTTACGTAACATACCCAGCTGGCTACCTACCTACCTACCTACCTACCTACGTCAGCTACTGTAGATTGCCTACCCAAAGCTGGGTCAGGTTGGTAAAAAAGAAAGAAAAAGAAACAGAAACAGAAAACAAAAAGCCCATGCGGTTGGTGACGCACGCCTGTGCCTTGGGAGATGGAATGGGAGAAAATGCCGAGCGGGCACAGTGTAACCTGTTTCTCTACAGTACAGTATTAATCCATAGGCGTGGCGGTGCGCAGAGGCAAATTGCAAGAAACGTCCGCGTAACTCATCGGCGGCTCAGCCCCCCCCGGCTGGGTTGATGATGATGATGACGACGGCTAGTGGAGTGCCCAGGTAGGTACAGTATGCACAGTACCTACAGTACACACGTGCAGCACGGGGAGGCACACACACACACAGTAAGTGCATCTTTAGGTACACAGGTACCCATGTCAGCATCCCCCTACGGATACTGTCAGTGTCCAAAGTCTATCATCTGTGTGTCTATGACTGTTGGTCGGTCCGTTGTCACCCCCATATCTACCTGACCTAGGTAAGTACTCTCTCTGCCTGACCTCACCTTGCCCTGGCTGCCGAGTACTGTATTGTACCTGCGGATAAACGCTATCTTTCAAAGGTTAATCAACTCGACCCTACGCACCCATTGCATTGCTCTGCTCTACAAGTGACGTTACCTAATCCTGCCCACTACTGACTGACTGTATGTAGGCGCACTAGGAGTGTACTACTTACTGTACAACGCCCGTCCTCCACCACCACCACCACCAACAACAACCACCCGACCAGGCTCAATCAAGCGCACCTTGCCAGCCCGACTCCCTCCCAGCAAATCGCCCTCTTATCCACGCAAGCAAAACACATATACACACACCCACGCATTCCCACACTTGTCGCGGCACCATACCTCATTCGCGCAACGCTTTGCAGCACCTTCAGTTTTTCGCCGACTCTTCCAACTTACAATCCTGACACGGAAACCCACGAGACAGATACTCCAAGTGACCTGACCTGACCTGACCGGACCCGACCGAACCAGCCTTCCCCGACCAACGGTCACTGTAGCGCATCCGCAGTCGCTCACAGCATCTGCCCGACATGTTTCGAGCTGCCGCAGCTGGTCCTTTTGATGAGGGCGTCGGTACGTCTGTTGTTTGAAGCCCAACAAACACCTGTCGCCAGCAGTTGGGAGAGACGTCTTGCTGACCTGTGTGGCCTTGGCCTTGCGTCATCTAGCTAAGGCGACCGACGAGAACCTGACCTCGGAAGACTGGGGAGCCATCATCGAGGTCTGCGATCGCGTAGGCAGCGACCAGAATGGACCCAAGGAAGTTGTACAGGCCATGATCAAGCGCCTGGCCCACCGCAATGCCAACGTGCAGCTTTACACCCTCGAGGTGAGTTGTTGCCTGCCCTCCATGCGTCGTCCCCTTTGACCTCCCCAGCATTCCAAGTGTGCCGAACCATCACTGACCTCGTCGCCCCTGCCCTTTCGTGTGTACAGCTCGCAAATGCTCTCAGTCAGAACTGCGGCAAGAACATGCACCGCGAGCTCTCCAGCCGAGCCTTCACCGACGCCATGTTGAAACTCGCAAACGACCGAAACACCCACACCCAGGTGAAGGCCAAGATCCTCGAGCGCATGAAGGAGTGGTCCGACATGTTCAACAAGGACCCCGATCTCGGAATCATGTACGACGCATACTTCCGACTCAAGCAGAGCAACCCTACCCTGCAGCCCCCTTCGGCGCCCCAGAAGACGGGCCTGACCGAGGTGGATCGCCAGAAGGAGGACGAGGAGTTGCAAATGGCCTTGAAGCTGTCGCTACAGGAAGAGGAGAGGAAGAAGGCCCCTGCCGCGTCCAGCGGCCCCGCCTCGTCATCTTCCGCCGCCCCTGGATCGTCGGCACAGGCCGCTCAGCCTCAGGCTCACTCCACACCCGTACCCGCAGGCACGACGGCTGCTACGGTTTCGAGAGTGCGAGCACTGTATGACTTCGTCCCCTCGGAGCCAGGCGAGCTCGAGTTCAAGAAGGGCGACGTCATCGCGGTGCTCGAATCCGTTTATAAGGACTGGTGGCGGGGTTCGCTCAAGGGAAAGACGGGTATTTTCCCTCTCAACTACGTCGAGAAGCTCACGGACCCGACCCCCGATGAGCTGGCGCGCGAGGCCCAGATGGAAGCCGAGGTGTTTGCAGAGATCAAGAACGTCGAGAAGCTGCTCACGTTGCTGAGCACATCAAACAAGGCGCCCAGAGAGGAGGACAATGAGGAGATTTCGGTAAGTCGGAGAGAGCAGGGTGGGCGGTTTCTATGACGGGCCCGCCACTAACAGCGGTTGCGCAGAAGCTTTACCACCAGACGCTAGCCATTAGACCAAAGCTGATCAAGCTCATCGAGAAGTACTCGCAGAAGAAAGGTAGGCAGGCCGCTGTGGTCATTTTGCCCGGATAATCATTACTGACCACAACGCAGATGACTTCACACAACTCAACGAAAAGTTCATCAAGGCTCGTCGTGACTACGAGTCGTTGCTAGAGTCGTCCATGTCACATCCTCCTCAACCAAGCCACCACCAATACGCCATGAGACCGGCCGGCGCTGGCGGGTACCCCGGCGGTCCAGGAGCACGATATCCTACCCAGGGTCCTCCACAGGGACATCCCCAGCAGCAGCAGCAGCAGGACCAGAGATATTACACTCCTGCACCCCAAGGTGAACTACCTTGATTGCCTTGCTCAAGTGCACAAGTTTAACTAGTCTTGTACATAGACCAACCACAATACCCCCAGTCCACGCCCTCGCCGAACCTCCAGCGTCCAGCACAGGCCACACCTGCCCCTTTCTACGTAGCCGGTGCAGAAGTTCCATCAACGGGCGGCCCGTCTCACGGCCAACAGCAGTATTCCCAACGTGACCAACGCCATCCGTCCACCGGAAAAGCCCATGTGCCGGCAATCAATACATCGCCCACGCCGGCAGCCAACGCCTACTCTACCTACACCGTGCCTCCTAACCAGAGGCCTCAGAGCAACTACGGCGCCCAGGAGCTGGCGACATCAGTGTATGACTCGCCCATTGCTGCCCACAACCCGAGCTCTGCCGCAACGTATACGTCCTCCGTCTACTCTCAGGATGACCCATATAACAACAACAGTCCTGCCGTAGGCACCTCGACTGTTCCCGCGCCGTCATCTTTCCAACCGTCAGCACCACCAGCGGGACAGCCCTCTCAGCCACCTCAACAGCAGCAGCAGTCGCACTACCAAAGTTACCAGCCGCCTGGAGCTCAGGGGCAGGGTAACTATAATAACGCCCCGACTCAGGCGCCACCGCCTGTGCCAACGGGGGCAGCACCGCCCGTTCCTGGCTCCGCCCGATCCGAGGTCTTGACACCGCCTCCTCTACAGCCTGGCGGCCCGGCCTATGATGCCAGACACGGTCTACCCAGCCAGAGCCCATCGCAGCCGCAGTATCGAGCATACGTTCCGCCGGGCGCCGCCGCTGGGGATGGTCCGAGTGCACCACCCCCAGCGGACTACTATCGGCAAAGCGGCGTGTATTAGATGGCGAGGCGATGACTGAAGAACGAACTAAATACCTAGCCCCTCCTGTCTAATGGCTTTGGGAACGTTTCTGGGAGCCCCGCGAAGGGGCGCCGGGTAGGGAGGGCGTATGATTGTTTAATAACATACATTCATTTTCCTGGATGTCGGCGAAGGTTAGGGAATGTGGATGGATTTGGCTTTTTTTTTTTTCATCCATCCATTCTTCCGAGAAATATTCTGATAACTTACCGTCGTGCCCCATGAAGCATCGCGTTGTGTAGTCAACGGCCTTGTTGTGTGCGATCCATTTTCCAAGAGGGGACGAATAATGCGGATTGTTCAAAGCTCCATACCCCCAGTTTGAGGAGACAAACTCTCGGCTTGTAGGCAATGAGGGAGGTGGGGAGTGGGAGGATTTATATTGCAAATGGCACACAGGCACATGTACGATACCTTTACCGTCCATCCTGTTCGTGGCTATGACGTGACCGAAGCTCCTGTTGTCATATCCAATGCCTGTTGCTGCCCGACTTTGGAGAGCCTACGACACCAAGTTGGCAGTCACAAACGGTTTGTCAAGTCAAGCGTCTCGCGTGGAAATCATGTTTTCATTCACCGTTGCCTCGTCAAGATTAAAATCAAAACACCTTTTTGATCCCGTATAGCCCCGTCCGCGTCTTACCAAGGAGCATCGTTTTCCTCCCATGCAGTCAGTGCCTTCTCGGGAAAATGGAAACAACGTCATCCACCGACCGTTACTCCCCACACCTGCTCACCATCTGCCCCCTATCCCGTCCGAACACAATCATACTCGAGAGATGTATATAGACACGCCCTTCTAGCAGGCTTTCATCCGCCTACCAACGCCGACCAAACATCTCATGTTCCATCTTCTTGGGTGCCTTCCTGGCCTTACCAGCCAGTAAGCTGGTCTCGGGGGAGCCTTGCCTGCTGGTTCTTGCAGAGGTGGCGCGGGAGGACGGCTCGACGTAGCTATCGTCTCCGCGAGAGACCGTATCGGGTGCGTCGCGGCGGAACAGGTCCATAATTTCCTTGAAGCCGAGCTTGAACGCATCCTTCTTCATGCCTCCCTCAATAGCCGTCTCAGCAAGCAGACGCTTCTTCTCCTGCAGCGCGAGGATACGCTCCTCTACCGTCTTCTCGACAGTAAGCTTGTAGACAACAACGTCAACTGTTTGTGTGAGGCGATGGACTCGGTCAATGGCTTGCTCTTCGACGAACTAGCGTATTGTCTGTCAGCTTGACGTGTTGAGAGGGAGAGTGTGTGTAAGAAACTTACGGGGTTCCAAAAGGGCTCTAGGATGATGACGCGAGTGGCTGCCGTCAGGTTAAGACCCAGGCTGCCGCACTTGAGACTGCACAGCAGGATCCGGGTGTTCTTATCATTGCGGAGACGGTGCAGACTGGCTTCCCGCTCATCGTTCTTCATGCTACCGTCGTAGCGAGTGAACTTGAAACCCTCCTTGCGATAGAAGGGCTCAACAAGATCCATCATGGAAGTGAACTGCGAGAACACGATGAATTTGTGTTGATCGACCTCCTTATGCAGAATTTGCATCATCTGACGGATCTTGGCGGAGGCTAGGATTTGAGACACCTGGCCGTTAGGGTTGTAGTTCGTGTCATCGTCAGAATAGAGCTCCAACTCGTCCACGCCCAGGTCCTCTTCTGATTCGGTTTCGCTTTCCGAGTTGGTCTGCGATGACTGCGACGTATCGAGTTTCTCCTCCTTCACCTGCGATGCTATCGCTGCTATCGACGGGAGGCTGTCATCCGACGCATAACTCTCTTCCACGTCTCGCCCACGCCTATCCCCATCGTCTTTAACAACGAAACTGTCAAGTTGGCTGCCGTCTTCCTCGTTCTCGGATTCATGATGCGAGTCGTCCGATCCAATCCAATCGCCGCCGCCCTCGGCGTTCTCGTCATCCTCGCCGCCGGCCTTGCCCATCCGCAGTTGGCCACGCTGGTCCTCAGATACGAGCCAGCTGCCATCTGCTTCTTCGTCGTCACTGTCGACAACAATGTTCCTGTTTCGGGGTCGGCGTGCTTTGGGCCTGTATGGTGTTCCATCCTCAACCTCGGCTGCAACAGGCTGCTTCACAACCCCTTTGACTTTGCCCTTCTTGTGCTTGGGCTTCTTCCTCTTTGGTGTCTCATGTTCCTTGAAGTAGGCCAGATCATCATAGCACTCTTGACAGGTGTCTCTATCGCTGCTCACAGCATCCTTGGGAAGGTTTCGTCCGCAGATACCGCATGTTTTTGTGACGATGCCCATTCCGCCGAACATATCGGCCAAAGAGTCTATGTCTGCCGAGGGAGCCTTGTTGGATGTGTCAGTGGACAACGCATCCCTGTCCTTGTCGAGCTTGCCTTCAAGCAGCTTGGGGTGATTGCAAGCTTGCCTGAGCCGCAGAAGAAGGACCAAGGCATTAGCATAGTCAACCTTCCCCTTCAACATCCTCTCGATGCTCTCATCGGCTCGAGTTTCCAGCCTGTCGTAGAAGCGACGCTCGGCAGGAGAGAAAGTCGTAGCCACGGTGACGACCTTGCGCTCAGTGACCTTGAAGCCAGTGCTAGACTTCTCCCCCTCTTTCGTCGGCTTGCCGCCTGGATTGAGAGCCCCTTCCTCTTTAAGGATATCCTTGGTACGTCGCTTCATGAAGCACCGTAGGAGACTGTGGAGGCGACGAATAGCAACATGTCCTTTGCCGTTCTTCAGAGGCTTCTCAATCTGTTCCTTCCATTCCTTCAGGTCATCATACGGCTTAATCCGCAAAAACTTGATGAGGGACTGCAACTCTTCCAGATTGTTCTGCATCGGGGTTCCTGATAAACACCACCGGTATTCGGAACGCAGCGCGTAGCATGCCTTTGTCGACTTTGCATTGCGGTTCTTGATGGTGTGTGCCTCATCAAGTACCACACGCCACCAATGGAGGCCAAAGCATCCTGCCTTGACGCCGTTGACATCCTCGGACGAGTGGCCCCATTCGGAAACCAGGACTTGGTAAGTGGTCACAACCACATCGTAGGCGGCAAGGTCCTTGAACCTCTTGGTGCGTTGCGGCCCATGATGAACGCAGACATTAAGCCCATGCGTCTTGGCCACCTTTTCCTTGATTTCCGACTCCCATTGCCTGATCAACGCTAGGGGCGCGACGACAAGTGTTGTCCTTTCGATTCCCTCGAAATGCTTCTTGTAACCTTTATCGCCTTTGGAAGGCTTCTGGTTGCTGAGGATCAGGGAGATGGTTTGCAGAGTCTTGCCAAGACCCATGTCGTCTGCCAGAATACCACCCTTTGGAACCTTGCCTCTCTTGACTGGGCCAAGCTCACGACCTTGCATCCACTCAACACCTTCAACCTGATGGGGAAGAAGCTTCACCTTGAGACCTTCCATAGTACCATCATGGACAGCCGCTTCGGCTTCCTTGATTTGGGTTTCCTCATCGTCCGACTCCATGCCGCCCTCCAACAGTGCCTTCAGGTCGGCTGAGGCTTTCGCCGGATCGGTATAGAACTCGGCTTCCCCAAAGCTGCCGGGAGGTCGGTAGGTGGAAGGGTTGGCGTCTGGACCAATAGAGCTGTACAACGTGCGCGGCTCCGGTTTCTTGTCCTGGTATAGGGGAACAGACGGTATAGCCACATTTTGGGCTCTATGGTGCTCGGGTCGAGATCTGCGTTCATTAAATATGCCCGTAGCTTTTTGCTTGAGAGATGACAGGATCTTGGTCGGATGACCAAAGACCGGCTGCAGTGATGACGAAGAATGTAACGGATCGCGACGTTTTGTATCCGAGAAGAAGGATTCCAGTGCATCAGAGGGTAGCGATGATTTGTGGTCCGAGCTTGCGTCGCTCTCCTTGGAAGTCGGTCGAGATGGCTGCTTAAAGTCGTTCCGCGTAATCTCGACCAGCTCAGGGCTAACTGGGCGTTGAATCGGCTGACTGCGACGCGCAGACGTGTTTGAGATTGCCGCCCGGGGGTTCGATTCCGGCGTTGTCGACACGCGCATAGCGTCAAATCTGGCTGTGAGGGCATCGGGTTCGAATGAGGATGAACCTCGACTCTCGGATCGTAACGTCCCGCGGGAGACTCCGCGAAAGTCCTTGGTAGGTGTGCCTGTTTTGGGTAGTTGGCGCGCGGCCGTGGACTGCGAGTCCTCGTTTGGGTTCATCGGGCGCAACGGGCCCTTTGCCGGATTCCGCTGGTTGACCATGGCTGTGTAGCTTAGCCGTGACCGGTCTTCGTAGGTACTGCTAGACTGCAGTGGCTGTCTGTGTGCTGACTCGAGATATTCGGACTACTCTTAGGCAATCGTGTGTTTTGGGGTCGGAAAACAATCGAATTTGGCTTGCCTAGTTTTCTGTGGTTTCAAAGTGGAGGGGTTGATGTTGACCTTCGTTGGAGGTGGAAAACAAGCGGATGTGGGTTGGACTAACGCCACAAGAGGGGGATCAATATAGCTCCAGCACTGTAAGGGAGTATGCCGATAATGGGGACCTTTTTTATGGCAGGATGTTCTTTTCACCTTCTCGGAAGAGTCCTCGACGCGTAAGTGTGACTAGCCGCGGTTGTTGGGAGGTTTCTAGATTCAGTGTGAACGGGTTGTGCTGTTGACACCGTTTACCAATGACATAACTCTCCCCAGCAACGGGTAGGCAACCAGACACCACCTGCACTAGGCAGACGTGGGGTTGAGTGTGTGGCGGTGCCCACTCTCGTCCAAGCGCCGCCTTAGCAGGAGACAGTGCACACCCGCAGTTGCACTTTGCGCCTTAAACCCGGGCCGCTTTTCATCAAGTCTCGCCCGAGCTGCCAACCTTGCATGCAATTAGACAAACAACTTCGCCGTCATACAGTCAATTTTCTAATGGTCTATCATCTAGATGGGGTATCAGTATATGGGTCGAAACCAACCCGCTGCTTCGCTTCCGTCCTCGCCCTTAATCGCTCTTCTCCTGTCAGTCCCGTCGTTGATGATTCTTCCAAGAAGAAATTCAGGATATGATCGTGCATGGTTAGGTGCGGTGCCTGTTGGAACTCTTGTAGACTCGCCAATCTTATCAACATTTCCATGAGGGAAAGAGAGGTGACGACCGCGCCAAACGGCGATCTTGCGACAAACGACTCCGTATTCTCCATCGAGTGTTTTGCCACTTCCTGTGAGAACGATGAGACTGACGCGGCTGATCCCGTCACTTTGACGGATGGCGACGACTGCAGTGACAGACTCTGAATCTGCGCCATGAGTCTTGTGTCTAGCGATGCTCTTGAACGACGGGAACATGTTTTCGGAGACGCAGCTGCTGACATTGGGCGCGAGCTCGTGGCCAAACTGTGCACCTCCTCCCTGATATCCTCTTCTTCAGTCTCACTGCTCTCCGAATCATCATCGTCTTCTTCAAATACTTCCATAGCAAGCCATTCCGGATCCAGGTGACTGGGGAAGCTCCTACGAGAGGGTTTGGTAGACAGCTTGGGCATTTGCTCCAGCATGTCCAGCGCCGCACTCTCTTCTCGAAGCTGACGATCAATGTCTTCCTGTTCGTCCACGGTCTCTTCATTTTCGGATCCGGAAGCTATGATGGAATCGGTTTGGTCGTCGAATGCCATCACTTCTTCTTGCATATCGAAGGGTGGCTTTGCACGGAGGTCTCGTTTTAACAACAGAACCGGATTGTTGTCTGTTCCCCCCTCGCCAATATTGAGAATTCGGCCAGTGTCTGCGTAGAATATCTTGGAAATTTGATGGATGGGGATAGACTCGCGAATGCCGGCGCATCTGATGTCGTCGTACTGGGCTGCCTCAGCGTCCGGGTCGTCGTGGGCACGGCCATCGTCCAAATCCTCAATGATCTCCAGGTGGTAGGCATACTCGTTGCGCTGATCTGAGTCGTAAGCATTCGACGTGTGGAACCGAGACTCGGCGGAACTGCTATGCCGAGTCCCTGACGGTCGAAAACCTTTGTCGGGATCAAAAACGTGACCCGTCGGTATCCGACACAGCCGAACCCTGGCTTTGTGAATGACCTCCTGCCACAAGGGTTTACGGTCTCCCTCACCAAGACCATACGGCGCCGATGTGTCTCCGGGGGGCTTGTTCTGCAGTTTTTGGTTGGTTTGCAAATGTCCTTCTTGGTTTACGGGTTGTGTTGTGTGTGTCGTCGAGGCGTGGCCGAGGAACAACATGTAGATGGACAGTGTGAAGACAGGCCCTATCTGCACAGGACGAGAAGGATCAATGGCAAACTGACTATCTCCATATGTGAGAAAAGTACCTGCTTGCAAGAAACGTGACGGCGATACACCGGGGGACATGGCAGAACTGAGGCTTTCCCCTGACGCAGATATGGCCATGTGCAAAAGGGGGATGTCGTTGTCCAGCTGATGCAAGAGGTCCTTCATATCATCGATGATTGCCCTTAGTTCCTCAAGGTGCTGTTCAGAAGCCAGACTCTGTGGCGGAGCTTGGCTAGTTGCTTCGCCTGTCTGTGCTGCCTGCTCAACGCGGCGTCCAAGAGCAACAATGCTGCGCCGAAGACTCCTGGCCAGAGGTAAAGCCGATTCCAAGAATGCATTGCCTCTGCCAGACCTAAAGAGCTGTTAGTCGGTGGTTTCAGGGGGGGGCCAATAGGGATATGTACTTGAACTCTATGAGGTCTATCACAGGAGAAACAATCCGCAAGGTACGTTAGCATATCGACGGCAGTGCCGGGGGCGTGGTCTCTCACCTTGATCTTGGTGTCCAACCTCTTCTGGAGCTTCTTGATCTCTGACCGAACAGCCCTGTCATCGACAGTCTTCATAAGGCGTGAACACTGAGAGAAGGCATAGGTCGAGGTTAAGGCAATGCCCGACCTGATGGCCATGTTCATTGCCTGGGCTCCCAGTCTAGCAAGTAAGGCATCCATGGTTGTTCAAATTCCATGCTGATGTTGAGAAAGTCTAGTCATGAGTAGATCTCCAATCTGGCAGAGGGGGTGGGCTGGGTTTGTTTGTGTGTAATAATTAATAGGCGAAGTCACCCTTTTGGAGAACTAGCACAAAGAGAGAGGCGATAGCTTCCTGGTGCAAGTCTTGGGACCAGGATACCTCAGGCAGGTTGCCATAGGTGAACATGGTCAGTGACATCGTAGGGCCAAGGTAGCAAGGCGTCGAAGCTCGCCCTCTCTCCCCTGCAATATTACTGGAGTTTGGAGCCCAGCCCAATTGCAGTGCCCGATTTGGGCAGAATGGGGTGACACATGACACAGTGCGAAACAGGCAGCCAGCCCTGCGCTTCTCACGTGAGCCCAACGAGGGGCATTCGTCATTGCTCTCTCTGGTTTTTTTTTTTGGAGGAGCAAAAATTACCCCTCAATCAGCGAGACACCCAACTGAGGACAGTGCCACAGTGTCAAGGCAGCGCCGCGACGACCCCGCCGACCGGTGGAGCCCGCACTTCAAAACGTTCGTCAGGTCTCTATACGCTGGCAAAACCCAAGCCGCTGCGTAGTATCATTGGGAAAGAAAGAAGGAAGGAAAAAAACTTTGCCAGAACCGCAAAAGGCTTATAATAATCTAGCCATCGGACGAGTCGAATAGATAGGAACTTGGTAGCAGGCCCGGTCCAAAGGTGAGTCACTAGAACCCAGATCCAAGCCAGTCAGAGTCACCTTGCTCTTATCACCTCATACCTGTCTGTCCTATTTGCCTCCGCCATTTTTGTGTCCCTACCTTGCCTTAGGTACTGAGGTCACTCACTGCCCGCCTGCCTGTGCCTGTTACCTTTGTCGCCGCTCCGGGAAAAATAAACCCTCCAGCCCCTCTTTAAATCTTTCTCAGAGCGCATTTCGTTAACGTCCCATTCCACTTCTAGCTCTGACCGCATTCTCTCTCCAACTCCCCGATCCCGCTTCTACTCCTTCACCACCTAGGTACCTGCCTACCTACCTACCTTGTTCCTCTATCTTACTCCTCGATAATCCATTCCATCCGCCCCGCCTTAGTCAGTCCATCACCATGTCCAACCTTAACTCGTGGGAAGACGACCCTTCCGCCCAGGACGACAACCTGTCGCGCCAGGCACAGCAGCAGCTCAACCTCAACCAGCAGCAGAACCCTCAAGCCGGCACCTTCCGCCCAGGCGCTTCCTCTTTCACCCCTGGCGCTCAGGCATTCCAACCCGGTCAGCAATATGGCGGCTACACCCCTCAGTACCAGCAGTACTACAACCAGGGCTACGCTGGTGCTGGTGCTGGCGGCTTCCCTCAGTACGGTGGTCAAGGTCAGCAAGCTTTCAACCAGTACGGACAGGGCAACAACTATGGTGCCTATGGCCACCAGGGCTACCAACAACCTTACGGTATGTTTGACATGAGGATACGGCCTTTCCATGCTATCGTTTCTTCATCACAACCATCGCTGACATGATGGACTCATAGGCCAGGGCTATCCTCAGTACGGCCAGCAGCAGCAGCAGCAGCAGCAGCAGCAACAACAGCAGCAGCAACAACCCGCCCCGACCATTGCCAAGCGTCCCGTCGATGCCCCCGCGCCCGCGCCCCAACCTACGGTGAAGAAAGAGGGCGGTTCCAAAGTCTTGAGCATTGGTGGCGATGCCCCCAAACCCAAGGCGAAGGTCCTTTCCATCGGCGGTACTGCACCGCCCAAGAAGGAGGAGAAGAAGGAGGAACTTGCGAAGGAGGCCGGCGCCGCCACGGCCGAGGCCGGAGCTAAGACTACGGCTGCCAAGGCGATTGAGAAGACGGGAGCTTCTACCACCAAGTCCGGAAAGGTCTCCCCATCTCCCTCTTCCGGCCGCTCAAGCCCCTCCGCAGGTGAAAAGAAGGCGGCGGCGAGAGATGTCGACGCCGTTCAGAAGGAGCAGACGGCCGACGTCGACGAGGCGACTCTAAAGGAAATTTACGGCAAGGAGCACGTCAACATCATTTTCATTGGGCACGTTGATGCCGGAAAGTCCACTCTGGGTGGCTCCATCCTCTACAACACAGGAATGGTAGATGAACGGACAATGGAAAAGTACAAGAAGGAAGCCAGAGAACTCGGCAACCCGTCTTGGTACCTCTCCTGGGTCATGGACTTGAATAAGGAGGAACGGTCACAGGGTAAGACGATTGAGGTTGGCAGAGGTTACTTCGAGACCGATGTGCGGCGATACAGTATCCTTGACGCTCCGGGTCACAAGACGTATGTGCCCAACATGATCGGTGGTGCCTCGCAGGCTGATGTCGGTATCTTGGTCATTTCAGCCCGTAAGGGCGAGTACGAGACTGGCTTCGAACGTGGTGGCCAGACCAGAGAGCACGCTATGCTCGCCAAGACGCAGGGTGTCAACAAGTTGATTGTTGCCATCAACAAGATGGACGATGCTACTGTAGAATGGTCGCACGAGCGCTACCAGGAGTGCACGTCCAAGCTGTCCCAGTTTCTCAAGGGAACTGGCTACAACCTGAAGACGGACGTCTTCTTCATCCCCGTTGCCGCCCAACAGTCGATCAACATCAAGGAGAGGATTTCCAAGGGCATTGCCGATTGGTACGACGGACCCTCTTTGCTTGAGTACCTTGATGGTATGAAGGCTCTGGAGCGCAAGGTCAACGCGCCTTTCATGATGGCCGTTGCAGGCAAGTACCGCGACATGGGCACCATGATCGAGGGTAAGATTGAGGCCGGCGTCATCAAGAAGGGCATGTCACTTGTCATGATGCCCAACAAGCAGAACGTGGATGCCTCGGCGATTTACGGTGAGACTGAGGAGGAAGTGCAGGTTGCCCAGTGTGGCGACCAGGTTCGCATCCGTCTCAGAGGCATTGAGGAGGAAGACATCATGCCTGGCTTCGTCCTGTGCTCGCCCAAGCGTTTGGTGCACAACGTGCAGACATTTGAGGCGCAGATCCGCATCCTGGAGTTAAAGAGCATCTTGTCGGCAGGCTTCAACTGCGTGCTGCACGTCCACGCCGCCATCGAAGAAGTGACTTTCGCCGCCTTGCTGCACAAGCTACAAAAGGGCACCAACCGCAAGAGCAAGCTGCCGCCTTCGCACGCAAAGAAGGGAGACAGCATCATCGCTCGTCTGCAAGTCATTGGCGGTGCCGGCTCAGTGTGCATTGAAAGGTTCGAGGACTACCCGCAAATGGGTCGCTTCACGCTCAGAGACCAGGTTCGTGCCGCTCGCCCTCGCCTCAGATTTGCTCACCCGATGGCTAACATATGAGAACAGGGGCAAACCATTGCCATTGGCAAGATTACGAAGCTGATCACTGACGAGGCTTCTTAAATTGACACCGGATGATGCAACACCAAGAGTCAAGTTCGGGCAAGAGGATCAAGCCAAGTGTTTCCTGAAAATGGCAGGCGCAGAAAAGCATTCCTAACCACAAAAAGGATGAAGGTGTGCTGGGCCACGACCGATATGCATAGAGATGAGATGGGCCTGGAAAGCGTAGAAAGAGGACTGAGCGACGTCATGGGGTAAAGGCGCGGGAATGCCGTGACACGGACGGGCGCGACACAACAAACTCGGCATGACGGGACCGACCGCAGATAGCATTTTGTAGGAGGATTGGGGAAGAAGGCATGGGAAGACGGATCGACCCAAAGCCAGAAATCAATCTCAAACCGGACAAAACACGCACATGACGATGGCTTCACGTTTTGACCTTGTGTGTGTGTGTGTGTGTGTGTGTGTGTGTGTGTGTATGCGTAAGCGAGCTAAGGTGGCGGGAGTCAGGATTGTCGGGTTCGAGGTGTTCCCTGAAGCAATTGTGTCTCCCGAAAGATTCCGACAACGAGGACATTGTCGGGGCAGCGATGCTGGAGAGTCGGAGAAGGATAAGGGTATCCCCAGCCCACTCAGCCGTTCCGATATTTTCTCGTGCAGGTTAGAAGCGGGCTGTACATCTACAGCTCAACTCGAAAGTAGGATAGGTAGGTACCGGTGTCAGAGAGGGTACGCACGTAGGTGGGTATTACTGGATGGTCTGATGGGCAGCACGGCCACGGCAATCGGCGAGTGGGGCGGGACGAGCGGACCCGATGAGAACCGGGCCCTGACGGAGTTGCGTACCAGTCCCAGTTACCTAGCCCTTGTTTGCTGCTTGTTCCTGTGTGGTGCAATGCTAAACTAATACGGGCGCGCCGAGACGGCGACTAGTGCTATGTATCGTGGGGTTGATGCAGTTCGCAGGCTGTTATTTCCCCCCTTGCCTAGAGGACGTAGGTAAGGTGACCATAGGGGGGGGGGGGGGGTTTACCTGACCTGACCATGAAAAGTGGGTCCATGCGTGAGGTTACCTGACCATGGTCAGGTAACCTCTGCCCTAGTTTTTAATTGGCTGAAAAATGAACTTATAGGTCTATTTAAGAGAATCTACTCTGAATTGGTTAAGAATCTATTTAAAATTAATTCAGAATAAGTTCAGAACTAATTTAGAGTAGATTTGTTACAAAACAATACGGCTGCCTTTAGACCTACTTTACGGCTTTGCCGGTAGATCTATTGGTTAGGCTGATATCCTGCTGACCGGTAGGCCCTAGCTGGTGCCTAGCTGGTCCCTACCTGTTAGCAGTCTATAAGACTAGGTGCTACCAGCCATAGCT
>MU846147.1:0-88256 GCA_030867225.1 Colletotrichum caudatum
GGGGGGGGGGGCTTTGCGCCGTGCGTGTCAATGGAGGAGTTTGTGTGGCACTCTGCCAGGTGGTATGGAAGGGCGATTAACGGCTGATCTGTTCAGGATGCGAAATGAGCGGAAGCCGGTCGTGGTTGGTATGTTGTTGGGTCACAGGAGGAGAGGCGAGGTGGACGAAGTCGAGCGAGCGCAAACCATCCATGAGGATCGGCGCCAGGGGCGGTCGCGTTTCAAATGATGTCAGCGACCACCTAACCTACCCAAGGTAAGACTGGAACTATTCGTTCAGGTACATTTACAGTAGAGTACGGTGCAGTATAAAGGTACATCGGTAGTACGGATCCAGCACGCCCCCGCTTGGTCTCAAGCCCAACGTAGTATACTCTCCAAATCCTCAATTTATGGCTTCTGCGGTGTCAAGATCCTTGACTCGCGATGAACAGTTGAATCCTATAGGTTATCTCCAACACCCGCATTTGTTTGGTCGTGCCAGACACAAATTCCGTAGGTACATGACACGTATCTTTTGGACCCCGATTTCTTGGACCCCACGAGACTAAAAGCGACCAACCGCCCCCCCACCTCAGTGCCGAGCAGGGGTCTTAATTCGACCTTTTCGCACACCACGGATCTTTCCGCGTCCAGAGCTCCTTTCCCCCCCCCTTCTTTTTCCCTTGCCTTTTCCTTTCCTTTTACCTTCTTCCCCTTCGCCATTCATTTTCCTCGCCACACCCGGAGCTCGTCAAGGTACCTGGTTAATTAAGCCTGGTGGCCCCCCCATTTTGCACAAACCCTCTCTTATCCCGTACAGCGCCACAGAAAAGCCCCCCCCGAGACTCTTTTCCCAACGACATCGCTCGTGCCTAAGGAATCCTCTCGCGCAAAAAGAAATACACACCGATAAGACACACACCGCGATCGCTCGCTTACGGTCAACGATGGACGACCAGGACCTCGCCGCAGAAATCGACCCCGAAATGGCCGCCTTCATGGGCTTCGCCTCCTTCGGCACCCAGCCCGCCGCCAAGAAGCGCAAATATAACCACCGCACTGACGCCGTCTCCTCCCCCTCCGGCCCCGCGGGTCATCCCTCCGCCCGCGCCTCCGTCGCCGCCGCCGCCGCCACCGCCGCCACGGGCGCGAACCAGACTGTTCTCGCGCCCCGCACGCCGCGCGCCCCGACGACCGACTCGCCGCCGCCAGTCAACACCGACGAGATAGCCCTCGACGATGAGAACGATGCCGACGCTGCAGCAGGAGACGAGGACCAAGACCAAGATCAAGATCCCGACGACGGCGGCGCCAATATCTACTCCGATCCGACCATCGCGCCGGCCCTTGCCCACGCACAGAGCCTCATCGACGAGCTCTCCACCAGCGGTGGCAATGCCTCCGGTGCGTCGGAAGACACGCCGCAGCCGCAGGGCTCTGCCCTCCTCCCCCCCTCCGCAGCATTGCCCACGCGTCCCGAAGTGTCATGGGGCAAGGAGATGGGGTCCGCCCCGACTACCATGCCGACTAGGGAGCGGCACGCGGGGGCTGCCACCGGCCACCCGCCTCGTGGTGGCCGCCCGGGCTACCGGCAGCAGAGGAGCGACGGGAAGCCCTGGTGGGAGGGGTACTACGACCATACATCGAACGAGAACCCGTGGGAGAGGCTGGAGAAGAGGGCCGGTGTCCAGTCAAGGGGGACTTGGCTGGCAAGGGGTCAGGCGCAGCCTGTATGAGTGAGGCCTGCTATTGGAGAATAATGGCCGATGACGGACACCGATATCACGTGAGGGTCCCTCTTGGCTCGGGCTGGATCACACGAGCCGCCACACTGTTCAGCACATGATGATGCGTTCACTCTCGACTTCGGACGTCCCAACCCCCCCCCCCCCCCGGGCCTGGCCAAGACCTGGCTGGAGGGTCATTACGGTGGCATGACGGACGCTTACGGGTCACGACGGTGGGATTACGGTGGACATATCGTGGACAGCAGCCCCCGGGTAGGGGCTACCACGACCGGATAAGAAGGGCTTACGATATACGACTAGGAAAGTATGAGGGCGAGAGAGCCCTATCGCCGCTACAGAACCGTTAGGGAGGGCCGTCCAGAAGGACACCGTCCCCGCCGGCCAAAGAAAACCATGACCTCGTCCCTGTCGTCTCCCTTCCCGAAAGAGCAATATCCCTCCGCCCCGAAAAGGACAAGCGCCTCGTACAGAAGAAATGCCACAGTTTTGTACCTCATCGCCTGGTCTCTCCTGTCTCCACTGGGAACCTGTCTGTCGGTCTGTCGCCCCCCCCCCCCCCCGGGAGGACCCTTTAGAAGGTGACAACAGACCCTACCCTCCCTCCACCTCCAGGGCGCTTGCCTTGGCATGTCATGGTCTCGACACCCCCTCCCGGTAGGGAGGGCGTGTGTGTACTTTTTTTTAAAAAAACTACAAGAAACCGCCCTAAATCATAGCCCAATCGTCCAATCATATCTCATAACGGCCTCGTGCAACAAAGCTCCCACTCCCTCCAGGGCAAGGTTCAGAGAAGGAAGACGGCGGAAACCCCACAGCCCTGCGTCAACCAGGGTGGGCGGCGCCAAAGCTGGGGGAGAGACGAAGCGTGCGTGCTGTGCGTGTGTGGAGGTGTTCCCGGTCGCGTTGGGAATCTCTCACCCCCGTCAACCCACACACACACCTGAACCTGCTCTCATCTCAGCATGCCGCCGCCAGACGTCCTTTTGTGCCAAAAGCAGCGTGGGATGGACGGCCTAGGCGGTCGCCCAGCCACCAATGCTCGACTCGCGCCGTGCCGCTGCGCGTCAAACCTTCCCGGCCGTCAGGTTCGCCCGGGACCCCTGTCTCCCGTCTCCCGTGCTTTGCTTCCCTGCCCTGCTTGGCCAATATGTACGCAAGAAAATAACTTTTTTTTAAAAGAATAAGGTAGAAACAAGCGGAGGTGGAGGGAGGTGTGCGCTCATCAAGCACGCGACGAAATGCGAAGGAAATCTTGGAACGTCGGGTTTCACTCCTTCTCGCCCCTCCTCTCCCACCCCCCATGCGACTCTTGCATTGCCGCCGGCGCCGGCAGGGGTGTGTGCTGTAGGTACGGATGTAGTGCGTCTGTGTTGGTGGTGGTGGTGGTGGTGGTGGTGTGTGGGTGGATGTTGACGACCTTTTTTTGTGGTGGTAGTTGAAAACAATGACACGCTAGAAGAAGAAAGTAGCATCCATCGTACATAAGGCTGAAGAGGGACGCTCGCTGGTCGCCCGTCGTTTCGACGTCGGCGGTGCCGCGCGGCTGAGAGTTCCTGGCGGATACCGACAATAACATCAACAACAACAATAACAACAATGATCGAGTCGCTGAGCTCGCCGTCCGTTCGGCTCCGGGCAACAAAAGACTAGAGAAACCCAATCGGGTTTTTTCTTCTTCTTCTTCTTCTTCTTCTTCTTCTCCTCTCCCTTTAGTACTCGGGCGAGGGATAGCGAGCACGCGCCTTGTTGTACTCGTTGGTGTGTTTGCGAGAAGTCTTGCTCTTGAGTGATCTGCAAAGCGTGGTTAGCCGCATTGTCTCAGATCTTCTTTTCCCTCCAAAACCCCGATTGCAACCACACACACACACACACACACCGGCAATCCGGTACCGCTCTGCTGGATTGCGGTCGTCTTGTTTCTTTGTTTTCTCTGTTTCTTTTTTTCTTCTCCTTCCTTTTTTTTTTTGTTTCTTTTTTTCTTTTTGCGGACCGTGGGGGCGAACTCCTCTCGTAGTCCCCCCCCCCCCCAAAAAAAAACCCCCAGGGGCTCAATCAAGACTTACGAGACTTTCTTCTGCGTCCACTCGAGGTCCGCGCGCACGTCCTGAGCGTCGCGGTAGCCCTCGTTGAAGCGCTCGCGCGTCTTTGCGAGACGGGCCTGGGCCTTCTTTTGCAGCTCCAACAGCTCACGGTGCTTTGCGTTGAGCTTCCCGGACCTGTTCCCCCCTCCCCGGTTAGCCGTTTGCTTTGCTTCGTTTCCCGGTGGTTGTCACAACGTTGAGTGGGGCAAAAAAAAAAAAAAAACACTTACGTCTGCGCCTGGACCGCAATGTTGCGGTCGAGGGGGATGGGGTCAAACGTCTGGGCGAAGCGGTCCTGCATGTAGTCGTTGAAGTCGACGCCGCTCGCCGAGTGGCGCGTGCTCTCAAAGTCGCCGCTGCTGCTCCCGGCGTAGCTGGAGTTGGTGACCGAGTAGCCACTGTTGCTATACGAAGGGCCGGTGCCAGAGCTGACCGACTCATCTGTTTCTGGAGGCGAGACCGAGTAGGTGCTGCTGCCGTAACTTGGGTAGTGCTGGCCCTTGTGGGAGGGGACGGGCAAGGGGAGGGAGTAGTGGGAGTTGTAGTGAGAAGACATGATGGGCGGGCTCCCTAAGTCGACGAGAAGTGTGACCTGTATATGGTGTGTGTGTGTGTGTGTGCGATGTGAGCGAGGGCAAGTTCGAAGCAAACAAGGGATGACTAAGTTCAAGTGTGAACTGGGGAGATGGCGACAAGACACAAGAGCGTGCAAGGAAGTTGCTTGTTTCGGTTTTCTTCTTCTTCAAAATGAAGATGGTTGCAGGAAGCTGTTTAGATAGAAGAAGCCTTGGGGATTGTGATGTGAAAGGAAGAAGAAGTCAACAGAAATCAAACCGCTCAACATGTGCCCTTTTATACTTTTTTTTTTCCCTCCCTCCTTTCCTCCAGGACCCTTCTCGGACTCCATCTCTTCTTCCTTTGGGTAAGAGGATAAGACAACCAAGCCCCTGATTCGTCCGATGACAGGCCATGGCTTCATCAACAGCCGGTGGCCCCCGGCCCACCAAAAAGGGCGAACGGACAGAATGGTCCAAGGGGCATGATGTGATGGGATGGTGCGAGCGAGCAGAAGGGGGGTCGCAGAAGACGACGACAACGACGACGGCAACCGTGATAGAGCGGCAACCGGTCGACCTGCCCGTGTCTGACTAGCCTGTGCGTTAGTGACAGGGAACTGGCATATACTAGACCCTGTCTTCACCCGCGTTGCTTGCCTCGCGGACACCAGTGGGGGCTGCGGGGGAAGAACTTGTAAGAATTAAGAAAGAGAGATATCCAACGACGACGCGGTCGGTATGTCGAGGGTGTGGACATCGGGGGTGTGTGGCAGCGAACGATGGTGGGAGGGTGACGGAGAGGGAGCCATTGACCAAGCAGGATGAGACAGGGAAGCGGACTGGCTCCATCTGCAGGCCGAGGGTGGTTTTTTTCTTCGTTCTTCTTCGTTTTATCAAGAGGGAAAGTCAAACCGGCAAGTCTCAAAGGCAAAAAGGCGAGGGAAAGAAAGCGAGCAAGGCGTCTGCATATGCCGAGTGGGGAGGGGGGGGGGGGGGGGGGGGGGGGGGCGACTATCATGGGTTGGATTGGTGGAGCATCCCACGATGATGGAGGATGGGTGGTCCGGAAGAGGCAATGGATCAGTCTGGAATATCTGAGGCAAGGGGAGGGGGACGCCTCAGAAGCAGCCTAGGACAGGGACGAAAAGGAGACGGTGAAAAGGAAGAAGAGAGACAGACAAGAGAGAGAGAGAGAGAGAGAGAGAGAGTGTGTGTGTGTGTGTGTGTGTGTCCGGTAAGCCACCAGGGCACGGACTTGGCCGGCGCAGGTTGGCGAAGAGCAGCAGATGAGACAAGAATGTACGTACGGTCTGAGAGAGGGGGGGGAAGAAAGAGGAATAAGCCATGTATGTCGTGTAAAACGGCGACGAAGAGACATGCAGAGAGAGAGAGAGAGAGTGTGTGTGTGTGTGATGCGTGTGTGATGCGTGCATTGGGTTGGATCCACGGCAAGGCAGGGTGCAACTTCAAGATGTCTGCCTACATACTTGACTTTACGTACTGCGTAAACCAAAGTACTGTACGTAGTAAACTAGTATTCCACTTCACTCCATGTCTTTTCTCCCACACGACTCTGCCGACTAAAGCAGGGATAGGAATAGGATGCGCCTGCAAGCCAGGGGCATGGGGCTCTGTGGGCCGGAACGGTCATGGCGTGAAGTGAAGGGTTTGTTTCCTGGGGCCGACGAGATCCGCCCACGCCCGTGCGGTGCCGTGTCAAATAGGTAATTACCTACGTAGCTTATCACAGTAGGTACTACCGTATGTTGTACGTACTACGTAGTAGTAGTAGGTAGTACGTATATATATACTTTGTAGTAGAGTGTGCTTTAGCTCCCAAGGGGCCGAGGTGTGGGCGTAAGACGTATGTGTATCGTATGTGTATATGTGTGTGTGTGGGTGGGTATGGGTGTGGATGAGTGCTTGTCGAGGAACCCTGGGTCGGAAAGACGACGACGACGACGACTTGCCTGCTTTCCTACGGACACACACATACACACACACCATATGGCCATAGATGGGAGGTGGGATGAAAGCCTACTTGGGTATCTACCTGAGTACCTACTTAAGTACATGGGTAGGCAACCTGCGTATGAGGAAGAGGTACCATGCGGGTCGTATGGGATCTCGGTCCATTCAGACGCAGGCCGAAGAGACGTCTGCCGTCTAGGTAGGGAAGCGAGGGGTGGCAACGGCCTGATTCGTGACGACAAGTGGGTTTGAAGGATGAAGGAGGATGGACAGACAGACAGACAGACAGACGTCAAGACGCTTAGGGAAGGAAACCCGGAACCGCGGGCAAGAAGCAGGACGGACCTGACGTGGATCGAAGCCATGGGCCAACGAGAGTGAGTGGTAGGAATCATGAGAGACATTGGGATCGGGCAGAGCAAGGCATGCTGGGGCAGGGAAGAGAGAGTTGGAAATAGTGAGACGACGGGATGGGATGGGGAGATGGATGGCAACGTAACCGGTGGGTGGGTGAGTGAGTGAGGGGCTATTTCTCCTCTCCTCTCCTCTCCTGACGGTTGGTTACCTTTCGTTCGCAATTGCGAACGAACCTGGCGTTTGCTCGCAGCAACGCCCATCTCATCTCCAACGACGACACGGCCGAGGTACGGCGATACAGTCAATGCAATGCGAGACGGAGACAGAAAGGAAGGAAGTATTCGTGCATAGCTGTACGTTCGTCACTCACCCCTCCCCCAGAAAAGAGCCGAGCCAAGAAGTCGGCTTGATACCTTCTCTCTCTCTCTCTCTCTCTCTCTCGTCTAAAGCGGCGTGGGCATCCACTCCCACGCAGCTCCGTGTCGTCGTCTCGTTGGATTGCGAGAGCCACATCGGAAACGAACGACGATTTGGGAATGGAAGGATAAAAAGGCGCCCACCCCACCTCTCATGTTGATCGTTTCTGGGTAAAGTACAAAATATATAGAAAAAAGGGTTGAGGGGGCGATGCGGAAGGTAGGTAAGCTCCAGATGGCGATGCGTTTGCTTTCTGCCGCTCAATGTATCTTTGGTCGTTGAGTACCTAGGTATATACAGGAGGCATATGCAAAAAATACAATTAGTCTGGGCGTCAATCAATCATGGAAGTCAGGCAGAAGTGCAGCAGCTTCGGGCATTTTATGTGGTGATGCGTTGTCAAGATGGATGGGAGGGAGGGAACCAGTCCAGCACGTTTGTTTTTTACTTGGGTTGTATTATCCCCAATAAGGACCTTTTTAATTCTTTGTTATTATTATTTTTTATCTTGGTTATTCTTTTATTATTTCTTTTCTTTTTCTTGTTCTCTTTTTTTTCTTTCATTCCTTTCATCTTACCTGCTCTTACCCCCCCCCCCCCGCACTCTTCAATGTCACTCTCACTCTCGCCTTGCGACTGTTTTTCTATTGGTCGATTATTCTCGCCTCTTTATCCCAGTAACACACACACATACACACACCGTCTTCTTCTCTAGCCTATGATTGACATACTTTCCAATCCTTCGATTGGTGCAAAAGACGTCCGCACCACTTCTTCCAGAACCTACAGACAGGTACGAATATCCGTACAATACAATACAATACAATACCTGAAGGACTTCCGTCCTCCAGGGCTTTGACAGCGAGCGTTTTCTACGTAGTAATGCGCTCCCCACCCCCTGCTATCCCACCCCGGCCGGCCCTTTTACTAGAAGACGCACCAGGCTTATCCGATTTTTGCAACTTTTCATTGGTGATAATTTCTGAAAAGCGGTGCCAGCTCGTTGGAATTTCGCCCCCCCCCCCGGCCGACTTGCTTCAGTCACCGACGCGAAGAGGGTCAAAGGGGGAGAGGGAGAGGAGTGCAGGCGTGGAAATGTACAGTAAGTACCTCTTCGTCTGCAAAGCCACCCCCGTCCAGAGTCTTCACAACCGTTTGGAGGGGGGTGGATGCATCTCCGAAGCATAAATATGTTGTTGCACTATGTAGTTTACGTACCCGTTTACTATGTAAACTTGTCGGGGTATGTATGTGCTGTACTGTACTGTACGTCCATGTATGCGTAAAGGCGGTGCTTCATGAGGCGCATGACATGTGAGTGAGCCTTGAGGAGCCGAAATCGCCTCCAAGGAAAAGCTGTATTTGAAAGCCCTTTTCTGACCATGGCCCGGGGCAAGTTTAAGAGCCCGTCACATCTTACACGCGCAGCACCAAGGGCGGCGGTGGCGGCGGTGTAAGTCAAGTGCCCGCCCAACTCCGTCATCGTCAGCCGTCGACGGTTTCCGCCTAATACTGACTGAGCATGAGAGCGAGTGAGATTGAGACCGAAATCAAGTGAGAGGCAGCCCGAATTCGGCCCAAACGCAAAGGTACCCAAGGCCCCCCCCCCCCCCCCCCTTCAACCAACCAACCTCCCAGCCCATCTCAAGGCATCATGACCATCATCAGATCCATCACCGACCACTGCCCAAGTCCATGGGATACAAATGCAAAAGCGCCGGACACCGCGTCTTTTTTTTCCGATCCCATCTAGCGGCGCATCTTCTTCGCGTCACCCCATTCCTTCACCGTCCATGTCCTTACCAGCCCGTGAGCCCTGTTGCGGCGCGTGTCGTGCATCGCCGCTGCAATAAGCTGTGGACCAGTAGGTGCGATTTACCCCCTCCCCCCCTCCCTCATCACACAAGAGCCGTGGCGATGGAGCATGTTCTGGCGATTGCAGACCGGGCGCCGGGGTGGAGCCTCATATGCAACGATGATGGGCATGAGCATGAGTATAGCATCAGCATCAGCATGGCATGGCATGGCATGGCAGGGAACCCCAACAAGGCAATCTTGCTGCTGCTACCTACCATCCGAGATGCCTGTTTGTTGTGCATACAGCAGTGGCAAGCACCTCTGAGCCCGTCAAGCGAAATTGATGGCCTTTCGTTGCCGCGTGTGAGTGGGATCGTCGGTTGAAGACATGTACGAATATGTGTATATGTACGTACGTATGTATGTATGCATGCATGCATGTATATGTATGTACGCCGCAGGGGTGATGCGGACATGACAAACAACGGCCGTGCTCGTCAATTGCTCGCCTTCCTTCCGTTGACTACCGTCAACCGCTTCCATGCACTCCACGACTTCCAAGCTTGCTTGGCCGATGGCACCGCCGTGTGCTTCACCGGGCTGCCTCTGGCCCTCTCTTGGCCGGCAAGGACCCGATACGGCGGCCCCCCCCCCCCTGAGATGGCGAACGGTGTTCTGGAAAAGTTCAGGAGGTACATGGCATCTATACAGATACTTACTCCGTAGTACCTAGGTATGCTCTCTGGACGGAGAGGGGGTGGAGGGGCCCGGAGTACGTTTGCCAGGGCCATCCCAGTAGCGGTCTGACATCTGGACTTGCCGCATACGTAGTAGCCCTGAGGAAAAGAAAAGAAAATAGTTTTGCCAAAGCGGATGGACGCTCGTCGACCAGCGAGGTCAGGGCTGCCTGCTTGCCGGGTGTTGAGCCGGAGCCGGAGCCGGACAGCAAGTCCCAGGTGCTGAGCGCGGGTGTGCTGGAGGAAAAGATGGGAGGGTGGGGCGATTCCCAGCGGCACTCGCTCAATTCAGTCAGACAAGAGAATGGGGAATCGGATGAAGCCGACAGCCGAATCTCGAACTCGACTACCTATAGGTAAGTGGTCGCTTAGTCTTGCAGTAGGCAGAGAGACTATGAATGACAGGCCCAGCGCCAATAGTCGGCTTACCCAGTGAGAGTCATGGTCGAGAGGCTAAAAGTGCCCAGGCATCTCCGCCCTAGGTCGAGATCTCTCTCTCTCTCTCTCTCTCTCTCTCTCTCTGTGTGTGTGTGTGTATGTCTCCTCTCACCCGAGTCTGGCGGGGATGGCTTGACGCGGCATGGCACGGGCGATGAACGAGCAGCCAACGCTTCAAGTGCGAGGCTTGAACTGCCGTCCGGTCTCTGCGCCGCTGATGGGACAATATGTAACTCGGCGGGTGAATCGGAACGTGACCCGGAGGTGCACTGATCGAGAACGAGCCCGCGTCCGGCCGCCCGTCGACCAGGCTCCGAGCTTCCGCGCGGACCTGACAGGAGCCCGCGCTGCCATGCATGCCAATATCAAATGCCCCCTTCCCGCGGTCGAGGGACGGGAGACAAAGTAGACTGCCGAGGGGGAAGAGGGTGAGTTGGAGGTCTTTTGGTCACTCTACGAAGCGAAGTGAGAGAAACAGAGCGGTGACTGAGCTGAGTGAAACCAGGAAAATGGGTCTGAGCGACGGGGATTAAACCTTCTTTCAGGGCCCATTTCCTCTGCCACGGCCAACGTGGATGGTAGGTAGTCAGTCATGAGTTGGGTGCCTCATGTATGGCTTTGCGAGGGTGCGCGGAACAACAGAGTCGCCCACGCCATCGTATGTATGTGCAGTTGATTGCTTGTGCAACATGCTGCTCTGCTGCAGCGATGGCTATTTTGAGGACAGGAATGAAGAGTGGAAGAAGCCGTGCCGGGTCACCCATTCATTCACTCACTCACTCACTCACTCACTCACTCGCACACACTTGAATCCAAACGGGTATAGCATTGGTTCGCTTGTCACCCCTGCACCGTAGCACGCCATGGCATGAACTGGGATATCGGCGCAGACGCAGCTGCAGTCAAACAGGGCTGCTTGATGATGGGGCATCATATTACTGGACGACAGCCTCTCTCTCTCTCTCTCTCTCGATTTGATTCCCGAGAGGAGGGCGAGCGAGCATTAGAGCCACGGGCATTCGTCAAGAAACAGCACCAACTCAGTATACGGCATTCGAGGAGACGTTGATGTTACATTCGGACGGTTGGCAGAACTGCCATCTCGCCCACGAATCCCGGCCATGTCACTAATCACTCGCCTCCCATCGACGCCATCGCCAATTCCCGCAGATGCGCTCGCTCACCCTCGTGCCCGTCCATCCGGAGCATGAGGGCAACGCAACGCAACACAACACAACACAACAGCAAATGTCATACCGCGTTCCCGTATCCTGTACGGATCGACCGTCGTGTCAGGTTCAACCAGCTATCAGCTGACGGCTACGCCTTGGTTCCCCCTTCCAGCTCGCTACGCAAGTGCTCCAAGTGCCTCCCGTGTTCCCATGTCCATCCCGCCTCCCGCTGCCCTTTGGCCCGGTCTTGTGTGTCCGCCCGTCAATCCCCGCCTTCGTATGAGTTTCACTGTAGAACGCGAGGCTCCTGCCGCCATACCTCGGAGCATTTGCTAAATCAAGAGGCCAGTCCCCGTGGAGGGAAACTCCCCCGTGCGAGGAGACGCAGAAGAAGGAAAAAGAAGAAGAAGAAGCAAGCATACATGAACGAAATGTCCGTCAGATGCACGACATCACGGCGGACCCAGCTGCCTGCGTCAGAAGCACGCCGGAGATGCCTGTCAGCCCCAGTCCATCTCAACCCCAACTCCCCGGCCTGGACGGATTGGACGTATGGGTGGATGGGACATGCGTTCGCCGGAGTCGGTCTTGTTGCAGTGCGACGAACACCCAGTGAAAATAGTACTTGGTTGGATATCCCTGTATCCGACCGGTAGTGGTCGCGATTCCTGTCGAGGTGCTCCTCGACACTCATCTACCTCGTACAAGCCCCCAGTATAACCAAGCCAAGGTACAGTGACCTCGTTTCCTGTCCGAAAAGACGAGGTCCGTCGATGGATCCCCCCCCTGGTCGCACGCCGCGATGTCGATCTTTCTCGCGCACCATCCAGACGACGCTAAGGCAGTGATGATGCTTGACCGCTCAGATGGTCCCGGATAACCGCCGCCTTTTCGGGGCCTTGTCCTTGCACCCGTATCATCGCGCGGGAACCGCATGTTAGACGGAAAGCCTGACTGAGGAGACGGGGGCGAAAGTCATGAAGAACAAGAACGAAGAGATTAAAGCAGAGGGGGAAGGGGGGAGTTCTGTTGATTCTTGTTATCTTGTAATAGCAGCTATCATTATATATGTACCCGTGGCGCCCAATGCGACCATGGTATCCTGAGATCCGTTGCTCCTGTATCGGCGTCAAAACAAACAAAAGTTGGAAAAGAAAAACAAAAATGGTACAAACTCAATACCTGTCCTTGTGCGATGATGGCATGTTTCCTCGTCCCGGCCGTCCTCGCATGCCATTCCATGCTGCCTGCCATAAAGAGCCCCCCCGCCCCGACTCCTTTCTTATCTCTCATCTCTTGGACGCGATATGAACGCCGATGAATCATGCAAAGTCAAAACGCCATGCCAACCGTTGACACGAGGCAGATGGCGCGCGGGGGCGCGCTTTCCAACCTCTTTCCCCTCATGATCCCCTCATTTGCCGTCGGTGTGTGTGTGTGTGTGTGTGTGTATTTGGGTGCGTGTGCGTGCGCTAGCATCGGTAGGCTAGTGTAGTGACTTTCTTTCATCCTGCCCCGCCTTCCGTCTAACTCTCAACGGACGCCGCCCTTCTAGCCAAAAATTTTGAGGAATCCCCAAATACCAGCCCCGCTGAGGACCGGGATCGTCAAGTTATCGTCCCAGCCGAAAACATCAACCACCTCGCTGGCGGCCGCCATAAAGCCGGACCATAGACCCATGACTCCAAGCGCTAACGGTCCAGCGATGGTGGCCTGAGCATCAGAGAGTCCAACAGCGCTTGCGATGGTGCGGGGTAGATGCAGCGCCCCGGTGAACATGAAGGGACAGTTCTCGTCGCCGGGGAAAGGTCCCGTTCGCGGCGCGAGCCACCCCCAGAAGAAGTACGAGGAGATGACGCCAACGAGGAAGGCAGCCGACGAGCCAGCAAGCGACTTGCCGCGGCGGATACGCGGGGTATAGGCGCCGTATAGTCGGCCAAAAGTGCTGGCGGCAGTATCGCACCAGCTGAGCAGGAGGATGCTCATGACGCCGACGTCCTTGGGGAAGAAGCGAAGCGAGATCCAGGCGCCGAGCAGATAGAAAATGACACCGTTCCACCCGGCATATTCGCTCTCGCGCATCAGCGCGCCGAGAACGGAGACGTAGAAGCGGTTGAAGGAGGCGTAGTTGTGGCGGAGGTAATCGGCGGTCGTGATGGGCATCAGGGCGGCGAAGAGCCACGGGGCGACGGAGCTCGTCTGGATGCCCGAAATGTAGAGCCACAGCGTGAAGAAGCCGATGGAGACGTGCAGGACCTTCCTCGGCACCTCGTGCTTGTGTACAAACGTCCGCCATTTCCTGTGGATGGGTATCAGGCCCAGCGGGCTGGGGCTTCGACTGAAGTCCCGCCAGCTCCAGCCGGCAGGCGCGGCCGATGGCGGGGCCAGGTGGCCGTTAGCGGTCGGGGCTTTGCCGTTGAGGTTGCCGTTTGGTTCGCCGTCGACGACGGTGACGCTGTTGGCGATGGGCTCGCTCGGGATGACGGGGGATTTAGCTCTCTTGGCAGTCTGCGGCTTGACCGAAGTCATCGGGGTGATTCGGCGGGACTCGATGGGTGAGCGGCTCCTCGTGCGCGACCTGCGCGTGGTCGACGGCTCGTATGCATCCTCGTCGGGGCGCTCCGTCAGGGGTTGGGGTGTGGCACGGCGCTTCTTCGCGGCGGACCTCGTCACAGGGCCAAAGTAGTTGTTGTCGTGGGAGGCGGCATCGATTTCCGAGGGTGTCGGGCTGGGGGAGATGACGCGCGGGGTGGAGGGGACAGCGCGGACGGAGGACATGATGGTGCAAGAGAAGGGCGGGAGAGCAGGACAGGCGACTGCTCCCGTAAAGATGGGTTGAAGGGGCGGCAAGATGAGTCGGAAGGGCCAAAGGGTGGAGGAGTGGAGGTGATGTCTTTCTCTTCTAGAGAGGCGGGAGTCGTGGGGGGCCAGGGCGGCGGCGTCAGCGGCGCGGGCGTGAGTGTCGACGAAACGTGAAAGGCGAGTATAATGGCGGCTATGCTGGGCCTGGGATTCGAGTTCGGAGGCTACTTTGGTTATTGGATCCAGGTTGTTGATGTTTAAGGATGCAGCAGAGAACAACTCCGCCGCATGGTGTGCCGGGCTTGGACGGAGGAGAAAAGGACCACGAAGACATGCGGTCGGTCAGCAGACAGCGTGACATGTGGTTTAGGACGAGGAGTTTGGGCCGGATCGTCGGAGTCTTGTTGTGCTGCGAGTCCAGTCGAGTCGAGTCGAGTTCAGTCCAGTCCAGTCCAGTGCTAACTAATGCTTTGCTGCGATGAGGATTTTTCGCCGGAGAAAAGTACCGAGTACTTTGGGCGACGCAGGTATCCAGGCAGTGTGGATGAATAATCGCACTGTCTTCTGGTTGAGCCCTGTTCTCGACCCATCTAGGTATCTAGGCACTGTACCTTCCTTACCTTGGTTACCTTGGGTGGTAGGTAGACATGTAGGTAGGTAGGTAGGTACCTTGGGTGGGTATGAGTCGTAATAGTACGTACACTTGCACCTCGACAAGACGTAGGTACTGACTGAGGTACGTGTATTTCCATCTTCTGCCAAATTTATAGCATCAACCAGCATCCGTATCGCCCAAGCACCTGCGAATAGATAGATATGTGGCTTTGAGAACCACAGTCTTGATAGCCTACACCACAGTGCCCCGAATCCTACCTCCATATCCATACATACAGGCCTGTAGTTTACCTACCTACGGATACACCCAGCTTACAGGCAGGGATCCTTGGTGCAGTCCATTTTGCGGTGGGGCTCCTTTTTGAGTGCCAATGTACACACGCTGTAAAAATGGGCCACGAATACCTCCATTAGGCATTGCATGTGAAGCCATCTCCGGCCATCCCGCCGGTTCCATGTCATTCTCAGGCGAGAGAGTCCACCGTCTTTCCCGCTCTCATGCACGTTAAAAACTACTATAGTAATTTAGTGTACAGTATGTATGCTATACCACACGGGAGAAGGGTCCCCCCCCCCCCCTCTCCCTAGATTCCCATACCGCCCTTGGCGCGCTGGGGTTGCGCAAAATCAACGGGCTGAGAGTTTGCGTTTGTGCTTGTGCCACCACGAAATCCGTGGCTCGGAGCGGGTAACTGAACGGGAGCTGGGCGGTAGACAGCATCATACTACGTAGTGTATCACTCTTTGGCTCTGTCCGTGGGCGGTCGGACAAGACATGGCGCCAAGGCGACTTTGAAGGCTGTCACTTGGATGTCATGTCCGAAGGGGGTGGAACAGATGGATCGATTATCGATAATGACCCACCCTGTTAACCTGACAGTAGATCCGCCTGATAACTAGGATGCGGGTTAGGGTAATAGGGTGGGTTAGGATTTTGGTTGGGATTCGGGGTAGGGTTAGCGTGGGATTGGTTATGGTACGGAATATGGTATTTATCCGGTAATTGAAGGGGAAGGTTAATTACTATCTGTGCACGGTACTCTCGGGTTAACAGGGGGGCATTATCAACTTGTCTGATCGATAAGCCCGTCTATCGATAGCGATACGACAAAAAAAAGTTCTCGGCTGGACCACTATCAGCCCCTCCAGCTCGGACGGCATCATCCAAGTCATCTGCGGCGCTTTCGGAAACTCTGGCTGATCTCAACCAGTTTGTGTGCAATTCCCGTAGAAGCCAATCAATCCGGCTTTCACGATGACTCCCCCCGAGAAGAAGAAGGATCCCAGGTCCTGGCGAGGACTCACGCCCCCTCTGGCCGAGTGCGAAAGCCCACCACCCTTCCACCATCTACCTGCGCGCCCTCTGCTAACCTACCTCATCTTGGCTCAGATGGATTCTCGACTTCGTTTCCAGCCAGGGCTTCCAGCGCATGACGCCTGTTCAGGCAGCATGTCTGCCACAGTTCCTCGGGAACAAAGATGTCGTTGTCGAGGTAAGCTCGACGCCGCCCGCGAGAGACGGGGCCTTGCTTGGACTGACAACCAACTTATGCAGGCCGTCACAGGCAGCGGCAAGACGCTTGCCTTCCTTCTTCCCATCGTTCAGAAGCTCATGCGCCTCGATGAACCTACGAAGCGGGGCCACGTTTTCTCCATCGTCGTCTCCCCCACCCGCGAACTTGCCATTCAGATCCATGCCGTCCTCCAATCCCTCGTTGGCTTTCACCCCCCGTCCGCCGAGATCCTGCCCCTCCTCAAGGAGGATGAGAAGCGCCCCGACACCAAGGTGCCCGTCATTGTCCCCCAGCTGCTCGTCGGCGGAACCACTACGACACAGCAAGATCTGAGCTTCTTCGTTAGACACGCTCCCAACGTCCTGGTCTCGACACCAGGCAGACTCGTCGAGCTGCTCGCCTCGCCCCACGTCCGCTGCACACAATCGTCATTCGAACTCCTGGTTCTCGACGAGGCCGACCGTCTGCTGGACATGGGTTTCAAGCAAGATATCCAGAGGGTCTTGGGATACCTTCCCAAGCAGAGAAGAACTGGCCTGTTCAGCGCTTCCGTTTCCGAAGCAGTCTCCCAAATCATCACTGTTGGACTGAGGAATCCCGTCAAGATTGCGGTAAGGGTCAAGAGCCTCAGGGACGGAGGAATCATCGAGGACCGGAAAACGCCCGTCAGCTTGCAAATGTCATACCTCGTCATGCCGGCAAGCCAAAAGCTTCCGGCGTTGGCCAAGCTATTGGAAAACCTGAGCCCGCGACCGCAGAGGAGCATCGTCTTCCTGTCAACGTGCGCCGCTGTCGATTACTTCCAGCATCTTCTCCCTACCATCATGCCCTTTGGTTTCACGATAGTCCCTCTTCATGGAAAGCTTCCCCCCAAGGCCAGAGAAAAGAGTTTCTCCAAATTCGTCAGCTCGGTGTCGCCTTCTGTCCTGATTTGTACAGACATCGCAGCAAGGGGTTTGGATATCCCTCAGGTAGACTTTGTCTGCCAGATCGACCCTCCCTCAGATCCCAAGGTCTTCATTCACAGAAGTGGGCGCGCGGGGAGGGCCGGCAGGAAGGGTCTCTCGGTCGTCTTCCTGCAGCCCGGCCACGAGGAGGACTACATCCCCTTCCTGGAGGTCCGCAAGACCCCCATCTTCCCGCTCATGAAACCCGAGATAGTCATCACCGAAGAGGAGGCCAACGCCGTCTCAGAGAAGTTCCGCGACGTCCTCCGCAGCGACCGCGCCTTCCACGACAAGGCCCAGCGGGCCTTCGTCAGCTGGGTACGCAGCTACAACGCACATTTGACGACTTCCATCTTCCGTACCAAGGACCTCGACTGGGCTGACCTCGGCATGGCGTGGGGCCTGCTGCGGCTACCGCGCATGCCCGAGACCAAGAAGTGGGAGGGTGACAAGTGGCTCGGGAATGAGGGCTTCGACTGGAACAACTTTTCCTACAAAGACAAGACCCGGGAGGCGGCGCGGCTGGCGGCGATGGAGGCCGAGCGCAACGGCGAGAAGGCGGCGGCGGCGGACGAGGTCAAGCGCAAGCGTAAGACAAACGAGGCGTGGAGCAAGCAGACGGAACAGGAAGGCGTGCGGGCGGAACGCCGCGAGAAGAGGAGGCGCAAGAAGGAAGCCGAGCGCATGTCGGCCATGACGGAGGAGGAGAAGATCAAGGCCATGGAGCTGAACGAGATGATTGCGGAGATCAGGAGGAAGAATCAGGCTCAGACGGCTGCCGCGGCGGCGGGAGGGAAGAAGGACGACGACTTTAATGGGTTTGACGATTGAGCCGCCCTGTAATACCACCTAGGTACCTACCTGTGTACTTTCAAGAGCGCGGTTCGTCCCGTGTCCCCATGTGGGATCGCGACTCGAGTGGAGGCTGTGGATGCGATACCCCCCGAATCCTGTTATTTTTTTTATTTTTTTTGAGTCCAAGACGAAGCAATCTCGCGAGATTCTCCCTCCGCCTGACCCGTCGCTGGCCTCGTCGCCGACCTTTCGACCCTGCCTCTGGTGTTTCCACAGCGGAGACGCCAAAGAAAAGCCCGTGAGCTAAAAGAAAAAAATCACTCACTCTGTCCAACAACCTTTTCTCAACTGCAACTGACAGCAGTCTAAGGAGAACAAGTGCAAGCACGGTAGCTCAGGGGTAGAGCGCTGGGCTCATAACCCAGAGGTCCCTGGATCGAAACCAGGTCGTGCTACATGTATTTACTTTTTACTCGTGGCCCCTTTTTGGCCTTCCCGTCATGTTGCGTATGTAGAAACCGCTCGGATACAGGTTTGCCTCCCGTCAACCACGGCACTCAACCGTTGGCCAGCATGTTTATGGCTGCTGGCTTTTTTTGTAGCTGTTGGTACTTTTCGAATGCCGATTGACGACGAGTCACATCACAGAGGCGACTTTCTGGTGATGATCGGACGGAAGACCGTTTGTTCGCAGAATCCCCCTTCCAGAAGTTGTTGTTGTTATTGGAGCTAAATAAGCTCAAACTATCCAGGCCCAGCCAGAATTCGTCGAGGTCCCGTCTCGTCGCTTCGAATGTTCCAACTGTAGTCTGCCAGTTCATACTGCTGGGAACTCCGCAGCCCGAAAAGAAGAGCAGCATCACCCACCCAGCGCTTGAGGATTTCGGATTTTGGAACTGATCCAACCGTTAAACAGGAGGCACTGCCTACATCTTGTATGATTGGCCGAGACCAGTGTCTAAAAAGGTGAACCGAGTGTGGCTGCAAACATGAAGAAATACAATTGGTCAGTTCCGAAATCTCGATTGTCATCCCCAGATAAAATAGGTGGCGTGGCACAGCAGGCAAACTACCCTCGGACTGCAAGGCAACAAGCGGCCCGTATACAGAGTACACGCCGCATGAATCTTGCCGTTGTGCCGTATTCCACGCCAACAATGATTGGATCAAGCCGGTTTCTGGAATGGCGTTGGCCCTGTTGGGCTGACGGATCCAGCCACCAACTTGTCCGCTGCCCCAAGCAGTCGCGTTGATGACTCAGGCAGGCACTATCGTGAGTGGTTCAATCCGCAGCCCGAAGACTCCTGCGCCATTGTAAAAGAAACAATAGAACTGTCTGCCTCTTCATGTCCTGTCCAATGATGGGTTTCCGTGCAGATTCGAGATGGGGAATGCGCTTATTCGCTGGTTCCTCAGTCTGAAAACCACAACTTGGATACGACGGGCGAGGATTCGAGACCGTGGGGCATAACTTAAAGTCATATCCATCTACTCGGGAACTGGCGACGCTCTTGTAGCACCCAATGTTCAAAATCAACACAGCTCCCACTGCCTTCAATCCAACCCAGCAGGCTCAGACTATTCATCAGAGGTTCGTCAGGAGTTCCGTCATCGTATTCGATCCGTCTTCGCGATGGAAGTCAGCCTCGAGGCCATCATAGCCATCGTTTCGCTTGTGGTAGGACTTCCGCCTGCGTTGTTCATGTTCTCGCGGTGTCGGCTTGGCAGACGACGCAGCCAGATAGAACGTGAGCCATATGCCTCCAGCACCCATACCTCTCCCACTTGTACGCTGAATTTGCCTAGAACATCAACCAAACACATCAAACAAGCTGACGTCGTTCGAGACGCTCCCTCGAGAAGAGCCCATGCTGTGGCCATGGTCGACATTTCCCGTTGGAGCGTGGTCGTTTGCTGAATACCGGATGGACTTGGTGCAAAATCATCCTACGATGTTTCCATCGCAACAAACAACCTGGTTGAGGGGTCATGACTTTGGCCACCTGCGTGGTGAAAACCCATGATAACCCGATGTAGAACGACATAGGTGGGACAAACAATTCGCAAGCCTGTGTCTAGCTATGTGAGCACTGGGAAACCATGCATGGAACAATGTACGTCACACAGCTGCTGCTTATCTCTGCCGGTTCTGGCCAAACGAGAAGCTCAAACTTTTCCGTTGGCTGGAAGTCTAGAAGCATGTATTCATCAGTATTTATGCATTAAGCAAGCAATCGAGAGGTATACTTCATGTAGTCTTTGGGCTGGACATCACGTTGGTTTCGGTGGTTTCGTCACCTCGTTGGAGTCGCTTTGCTGAAAGGAAATTTCGTTAACATGTAAGAAGGCAACGGTGTCAACAGAGTCTCGACTCTTGTCCTGTGTCTATGTAAAACCTTGAGCACGCACGTAAATGTGAGGGAAGATTGACGTAACCAATGTAAGCGAGGCATCATGAAACGGCCTGGTGACACTATCGATCCAGTGACCCTTATTTCTCATCATAAACAACTGCGGACGTCGAACGCAGACAGCCGTTTGTCACTGCGTTGGCTATGGAAATCAGTTAATACTACGATTCCAGTCCATCTGTAACCGTATAATGGCTCTGGTGGCAGCAGCCGCATTTTAGAACGGAAAATCTCGCCGTACGATACTTGAGGAAAGAGCTCGAGGGGTTTTATACACTCGGGACTTCTCTTCACAACAACCAGCAGATGGGTCACTTTGACCAGACAATGCAATCTAGGAAGCCCACGTAGAGCCGCGTACGGCCATTGCACATCTGGACCCTTGGCAGAACACCGTTTCGATCTACGGGGAAGTAAGATGATGGTCTCTCGTCCCTCCGCGTGCACACAACCGAGCGAGTCTAGAGGGAAGAAATTTCGCGGCGAAATATCAATAGAAACCCTCACTTGCCTTCACAATTTATTCTCACCCGTATTATAGCCGTCGAACTCATAGCTAAGCTCCGCAGCCAGTGGAAACGTATATATGGATTACCACAGCTTGGTTGGGAGACAAGACGCTTCACCTTCTTCTTACCCGTCCGCCGCGGACGGAAGCTACATCGAAGGGCAAGCGTATCTTCCGCGCAACATGTTTTCTGATTCCCATTGTATGATTTCTGCCTAGACGGGAACATGTGCCGCAACCAAAACTTATCGCAAGCTTGGAAGAATACACAAGAATGCACAATGCAATGTGATGCGCATGGTGTCGTCGGCGAGGGACCCCCACGATAACAAGGTCTGCATTATCTCCATCAAGCCAGGACTTGTCTACCAATCACCCGTATATACGGATGGATACACGACAGACGAGCAAAGAACAAGCCAAGTAGCGATGGCTTGACGCTGGTCGTAAACCTGCATCCAATCATGACAGTCGGAACAGACATCAGAGCCATCTGCAGCTGCGCTCGTACAGGGGGGACGGCTCACGAGGGCATCCCTCACAGGCTTCGGTATGATGGTATAGCTATTGCAACATCCAGCCAAGGTCTAGCCACACCCGATCAGGTAGGTGAGAGGTGCCTTTCCACAGGTTGGCTTCCGCCAAGTTCAACCTCCTCTGCCGGACCACGTGCACTTATTCTCCGCCCTCGACAACGAAACAACGAGTGCTGCGGGGTGATAGCCGTGTTTCCTTTTGCATCTAGATGGTTGCATCGGAGGTTGATCCAAAGGGTTCCGCATCCACATCCCCTCCATTTCGGTACCAAGCTTTATGGACGCCAGACGGTCTAGGCACTCGCCAACGACACTGACACTCTCCGACAACCAAGGCACGCCGCTTGACGGCCTCCCTTGGGTGACCAACGGCGAAACGACTTCCCGTTTGAAGTACCCGGTGATCAGGTGATGATAATGAACTCGGATGGACACCACGACGGCAATGTTTCTCGAGTCCGCAGCTGTTTCAAAGCCCACGAGGCAACCACGGCTGATCGCTCGCCATTTTTCTCCGCTCTCACGAGCCGCCCACCCACACTCGCACCATCTTTGGTGGGGTTTGTCCGGATGCGACGTGGCGGAGGAAAAGGAAATCCGGCATCTCGGCCACTTACATAGTCCCGTACGCCTCACCTTCTACTTTCATATCTTTCTCTCCATCTATGGTTTGGGACCAGTGCTCGATTCGAACCCAATCCCGAAACCCCACTCCCACCCACGTTCGGAGCCTTCCACTAATTCTCCGGTAGTTGGGCAGATAAAGATCTCCGTGCCGGTGAGCTTGCTCGCCTGCAGGTGTCGTCCTACCGCAAAACTGCCACGGATTATGGCCCAATCCCAGCCCACCTTGTGAGCCATGCTGCACCACAGAAAACGACTCCGCCTGGGGGAGGGGGAGGGTTCCTCGCCTTCTTAATCGGGGAGTCTCTTCGCGACCGCTGTGACCTTAGTTGATGTCTCAAAGGAGAGAAAAGTAGGGGAGAGAGAGAGAGGGGGGGGGAGGAGAGGGAGGGATAGGTCCGCAGTGGTTCGTCCGAGGTGAAATCCCAAATCCCCCCTCCGAGACGAGCGGTGAAGCTGAGGAACCGGTTCGCGCCCGTTAAGATAGGCCCAACCTTAAACCCACCATCGCAGGTTGCTGACGCGCACCTCCCCCCCCCCCCCCCCCCCCCCTCTCTCTCTCTCTCTCTCTCTCAATGTATCCTTTCGAAAAGGCCTGCAGAAACTTCAGTGAAGCTCTCCAGCAGCCCCGGCCATAAATCACAAACGCCTGCAATATCTGGTTCGCGCGGTATATGCTGGTCAAACGCTGCATACAGCAGGCCACTGCGACAGGCGAGCTGCAGGCCGCCTGTCAAAGCGGCAGTGGGTTCGTTCGGATAGGAGGTGGATATGCCCTGCCTTTCTGTTCGTCACTGCGGCGGACTCGTGCGAGCTAATACCTACCTACATACCTTGCAGCGACAGGCTCGGATCAGGACAACGTTGCGTGAGCCCGGCACCGGTCTCGATTAGACTCTCTTTACCCTTGAACCCCCCCCTGGCAGTGGGATCTGCCGATGTAGGTCCCAGCTCATCCGCGCTCGCTGTCGTCAGTCCTGTCTTCCTAGTCAGGTTGATATTCATGGCGGGTCATCTGTTACAAATTGCAGAGTAAGATGTAAACTACGTTGCGAGAGAGCAGGGCCCGGGCATGGCATACACTAGGTATTAATATGCCCTTGATCGATTCCACGGCGGCAGATTGACGCACCCCATGTCGAGATTCTGCGTAGTCAGCTGGGCTCCAGCTCTGTTCCTTGTCCCCGGCGGCATTAATGTGCCACCCGCTGCCACCCATGGTCGCCCGCCACCCATTCCCCCCAATCTAGTTTGCTGCGGATAGTAGCCTCAATGATGTGTGTCTCGCCGGAGGAATAACACTCGTTCGCTGAGATCTCGCAATGAGCTTCCAGCATCCGTCTGGCACGAGAACGAATGACGGTGTGTGTATGGCAGTGGGCAAGGTTGCACCGGCTCTCTCCCGCTTGCGATTCACCCCTCGGCTGCTTTTCATCCATCGTGAAGCCTCCCCTCCCACCCACCGTTCACCCTTGGTTTGCAAGTGACGAGAGGTGCTGCGCAGCCTAGTAGCAATGCGACCGCTCAGCAGGATCCGAGCTGAGAGGGATGGCCTGGTTACAGACCAGACCCCCTTTTTGGCGAGGTGCGCAGCACGTACAATGGCACGTGCTGTCTTCATTTCACAAGATTTCATCTTATTTGACGCGTCTCCATGAAGGAAAGAGTTCTCGCAGTGCATTGGCATGATTCGTTGAGGCGAGAACCTTTGCCTCGTGCACGAGATCAAGCAGGATTTGGGTCGATTTCTCGAGTTTGAAGAGAGAGGGTGATATGCACCCACTCTGTGGCAGAAGGGGATATTTTCACCACTCATTGTAGGCAGCACGATCGTGAGATGCCGGAGATGCCTGGACGACAAGCAGTGGCATAATGCCGCCTGGCCTTGCGGAAGAAAGTTGTCGGTCAATGCCGAGACCTTCGGGTGGGTGGGAGGATTCGTTCTCATAGACGGCCGCTCACTCTGGGACAGACATGGGTAGGTATGTCAAGCCCTCGAGGGCTTGCCCTTATGCATCGATTCACGAATTATCTGTGCGTATCAAGGTAGACAACAATAACGAGATGGATTCCGGGCGCCGATGCATTGTGCCTGCAATCAGCCCCGAACCTCCCTCTTGCCAGGTAACGGCAGTCAAGGTGTTGGAAGCCCTGGGAAAACAAAACGCACATCAGGGTTTGAGAGATCGCCAATGCTTTTCAAGATGTGATCTTGGTTCCAATCTAGACCGTAGCTTGTATACCGAGCAAAAGACCCCCCCTCCCATAGTTCCTGGCTGCAGTCCAGTCTGTCTGTCTATGCTCGGTTGACTCGTGGTGACTGCGGCTAAAAGACTTCAGGACCACTATTTGAGAGCTACAGCGAACAGGAAGGATCACTTAAACTGTATTCGTAAATCCCAATGCTCTGGGTCTGCATGCCGTGAAACACGCAGCCACAGACAGGCACAGGCAGTCTCGGCATCAACGCCTCAGTAATAGCATTTGACGTCTTCCCCTATTCGGAACGTTGCCGTGGCCGCTGGCCAAGTGACGAGAAACCACACACGCAGTGGAAGAAGCTGGTTGATGAAGTTGTGCGAAAGGGACGCCTCTCTTTCTGGACGGCTTAGTTGACGGCGCGCCGCCCCGGTCGCCGCAGGTGCGACCCTGGGAAGAGGAATAGAGGCGGCCTGAACAAGAGAGGCCTTGCCGTGGCGGCTGGTGGTGGCGATCGCCGTTGGCCCCTGCGCAAATTTCCGACCCTGGTCGTTGCTCATTTAACAGTGTGATGTAAATGTATTAAGGAATTCTGGCGGCAGGCGGAGACGCCGCGTATTTGGCGTCGATGGCTTTTGGTACGGGTATCCGATCCGTACTCACTCTACGGATATACAGGGTACATAAGTGCGAAGGCCCATTGTCTGTTGGTACGGCTTCTCAGCCTCCGTGAGGGCACATAAACTACAAGTCGTGCAAAGCTTGCGATGTTTGTGTACAGGACCAAGAAAACGCCCAGTTTCGGCACACGTTGTGGCTGTTTCTTTGATGATCCTTATGGCCCTTGATTTGGCGCCACGCGTGTTGGGGCGACAGAGGCCATGTGGGCTCGCCAGAATAGATAGATACCCTTGCAGCCTGAGGAGCTAATCATGCTTATTAGTTAGTACTAAGGTACTCCATCACGGTCCATTTTGTGAGTTCCAGAGGCGTGGGGGCGGCATGCATTTACTGGCACATTGGTCGACCAGACTGACTGACTGACTGCACTCGTGGTTCCTTGCCAGGGAAGAGACTGGCTGAGTGACCCTGTCGCTGTGAGTCTGCGGGGTACCTATCTTCTATCTGTATCTTACTATAGTCTCTTCTTCCAGCGATCCCCTGACAAGTGACAATCGATTAAGAGCCGCTTTGGATACGTACCTCAGTAAGAGTATCTAGCCATTGATCGTCGTCTCATGACGCGAAAAAGAGGAACACCTAGGGCACCGTCCACTAACATTCTCTTATCTTTTCCTCTTTTGATGGACAGCGTAGTTTACCAAACACAAGGTGCTAGCAGGCAGTCTCCGGTGCCGAACTGCATTGGCCACGGAGGCTTCTCGAGGCAAGACGACGGACGGTGCAAGGCGGCGAGCCGGCGAATTTGCGAAAACTAGGCACCGTGATCTGTGACCATCTCTTGCAGATGCGGACAGGGAAGGGCTGCCTGCCTGGTGGAGATTGATTGGTGGACATGACGAATTATCGACAGGCTACAGCGTGCAATGAGCGAATATTGTACAGACAGCTGCAGATGCAAGGAAATGGTGGGTGACTTTGCTGCCATAGGTATACTAGGTAGCTTGCGACAAGCCTTGTGCGCATACTGATAGGGTGCCAAGTACTCTCTCTCTCTCTCTCTCTCTCTCTCTCTCTCTCTCTCTCTCTACGCCGCGCCTTTCCCCCTTTTCGGGGGAGACGACTGGAGCAGCCTAAGGAATACCTAGGTAGAGGCAGCCCGGAGAAGCTACTGGTCAGATCAGTCATAGAGGTAGGTAGACGACACGAATATGGAATGCAACTCATTGGTATCCGTGCTGTGTGTGCCTTGCTCTGGATTGATCGAGACTTGGACCGTGTAACGGATTACGTTGTTTGAGCGATGAGGTTCTTGATGCTTGGGTGCGTCGTTTCAATTTTAGACCCGCTTGACCACGGAGGGAGGCCCTGAACGCCTGTTTGATGGCGACGACTAATGTGGGGGAGGAGAGAAAGAGAAAACAATAAAGACACGTCCGGCCCTCGGCGTACGTGCTGGAGCCAGCTTTTGCCAGAAGCAGAGCTTTGATTGATTCCCTCGTCATTGCCTCGCCGTCTCGCTTCTGAAGTCAAGTCGCTTCGTCACGCTTTCTGGGTCGGTAATTAGTCGTGGTGACCAGGAGGTTGGGTGCAGGACATGACTTAACCGGAGATAAGGATTCCGATGCGTGGGAGTTTAGCTGTCGGTCTGTCTGTGCCCCTCTCTCTGTAGGTACCTAGGTATCTGCGCCGTAGACGGCACGGCACAGCACAGCGCCAAAAGTCATGCCTGTACTGCGGATGTTTCGAGCAGCCGTGACCAAGCCACGACGGCGATGAACGCATCCGGATGCCGAATGCCAAATCAGTGGCAGTCACGTCAAATCTTCCTGGTCGGGTGGTGCGAGGTTGAATGGGCAGGTTGAGAAGAAACACTCCCTGCGTCAAGGCTGAGTGAGGGGAAATGAAAGGTAGCGATGCATTGCGGGTGCCGTCCCGTTTCTTTCGCCATGCTGGTTGATGACATAGCATACGATGACCGAGATGCACATGGATGGCATGGGGAAGTAAGGCAAGGAACGCCTCCGTCACATGGGTGGGTGGTTGTGCGGTGCAGTGTGGTGCAGTGCAGCCCGAAGCAGTACATTGAATAATGAGAGACGACGCGGGACGGACGGGGCAGGAAGGGCGGTTGCACTGTATAGTATGTACATGTTCCATACGCAGTGTGTTTAGGTCGAGGGTCAGGCCAGGCCAGGCCAGCATGGTCTCAAGTCGGCCGTCCGATGTCTGTTTGGTTCGCATATACGGATACAGTAGTTTGTTTACTCGAAGCCGACACCGAAACCAATGCATCGGTTCGGGCAGTAAGCCGAAGGCGCTGCATTCCGATGACTGAGATATACCTACTTCGTACATGTGGTGGTGAAGCCGCACGGCGAGGGAGGAGGAGGAGGAGGAGGAGGAGGAGGAGCAGCGCTGCGCTGATAGATAGATATACTTGCGTACGTACATGGGCTTCTGCCAGTATCTGCACCTACGACATCGTAGTATACACCTTTCTACAGGTAGACAGGTAGGTACGATGTATCTAGGTAGATAGCCACACGTGTAGATGGCGCAACAGCACCCGGTACGTACTATATCTACCTAGGGACTAGGTATCGTTCAATCCTTTCTTTCCTTGGTTGGTGGATCTTGCCCTTACACACAAAGGACTGCAGTGGACTAGGGGGCTCTAACCGTGAGCGCGGTACGTCGCCGCTAGTAACAAGCAAGACCCAACGACTCTCAGAAACCGTGGCTAGCGCCGCCCCCCGCCTTCTCTCCCCCCCTCGCCGTTGCCCTCGCCGCACTTTTCCCTGGGCCACATACGGATACGTGCCACCCGAGAGTGGCTGTTTGAGCCAACCACAACAGCGAGACTTGGGCATCCATCCTGGGAAGCAAAAACATCAGACCTACCAACGGGGGGTACGTACCCGCCCGGTCGCCGGCCGAAGGATCTCACCATCGGTAGTCAGTTTTACTACTTGCGTAGTCGGTGCCATGTGAGTACTCATACGATGCACTAGTATCCATGCTGATACCTTGCCAGGGGGATAATGGCGCATTGGAGCACCCAGGCGGCCACAACGCGCTCCTGCGACTTGCACTTGGCAGCACATAATGTACACTAGTTGTGTAGTTTACATGGATGGTAGTTTCCTGGGGATGAACAGAGCATTCATTCCCTTGGTGTAATTGCTGCTTTTGCTGCCTTCAGTGTCGTGTGCCCTGCCTATGGTCCTTCCTGGTTTTGCTCAGACGGAACAAGAGGTTGTTGTCATGTCAGTCCTTGTATGTCAGGTCCATATCGCCTATATTATGCCGTGCTCTGTCTGTCATGCTCTTTTATGCTCTGCTCTGCTCTGCTGTGTGCCGGCTGATGCTATTGCTTCCGCCCCCTTAAGATGACCAACACGACGGTCCGTTCGTTGGTTGGACGATGGGTGGTGAGCGATGACTGACATGGGCCGCCCGCAGCACTCTACTCTACTTAGTGTAGCTCACTACTAAGTAAGGTACAGGACTACAGTACTTACTCTGCCTACCCAATTACAATGCAGGTATGTCGCGCTCCCCACTTGCCATTGACCAACCATGCCATGTAACGCCCTCCCTCCCCTGGCTTCCTCCAAGCCTCCAACGCCCTTCCCTGCTCGCCATTGTTACTCTTTTTGCCCCCCTGCCCCCGGCATCTCCACCTAGGTACCGAGCAGAGGAGCAGACACGACTGAGCGAGGGAACAGGTAGGGACTGTAGGTATAATGTAAAATAGGTAGGTAGGTACACTCGCTATTCGTACCTGCCTACCTACCTACATCTGTGTCCGTAATTTACATCAAATGCAGTCTCACGGGCCACCAAAATTCACCTGGGCTGCCCCATTTCCCGGTCCCGTTCCTTACTGCACATATCAAATCCATCTGTGTGTATACATCCTTGCCATCTTGTTCTGGCATGGCCCAGCCTGGCCTCTTCGTCGGTAGGCACCGTCCAGTCCATCCCATCCATCCATCCCATTGCTTTTCTGTCTACTTTCGACTCGCGCGCTCACACTTTGAACACTCGCTCTCCCCCCTCCCACACACATACCCTCTCTCTGGCTCTCTCTTTTCCTTTCTCACATCACATCGCATCGCATTGCATCTTTGCTTTCTCTCCTTCCGCCATTCCGTTTCTCCCAGTTCAACGACCTTGACCTCACCCGAGACGCCCCGCCCATTGGACGACGACGCACAACGCTGGATGGAATAGATACATACGAACGAGCGCCGTCCTTCTCCTCCAAATCTCAACCCTTTATCTCGCGCCCCGCCCTGTCTCATTCCCGTTCCGGTGTCGAAACGCATTCCAATTTCCCGCTCACACCCAATTCTTGTTTTAAGATTTCGGCATCTTTGGACTATGCCCGTTGGACGCTTGTGCCTGCCTCTGCGTCTCCGATTTTGACACTGAACTTTGACTCCGACTTCGTCTTTGTCACTGTCTCTACCTACTGAGCCAGCGAAGCTTCCCTGGTGCCTAGTTGCGAAACACTGCTACCGTTGCTCCCGCCGCCGCCGCCGCTGCTGCCATTGCTTCTTTATGGCGTCAAAACGTACGTTACACGCATTATGCACCCTGAGCTCATCTTTTCTTCCGAGCGTCAGACCCATCTGCGGACTTGGACTTGGGCTGGTCCCTGGATCACACGGACCCTCCACGGCCCAGTTCGACATCTAGTGAAGCACCACGAGCCTCCTTCGACGCCTGGTCCTGCGTCTGGAGCCTAGAGCCCTGGCACGCAAATGCGCCGCTCTTGCCTCAACTGCCTACCTACCTACTTACCCACCTTGCCGTCTCCTTCTCTTCCAATAAGCCTCATCTTCCCATTCGTTGCCCTCGTCACCCACTGAACATTGTCTGGCTACACACATATCCATCTTGCTGCGAGTGTAAACGAAGCTGACCGAATGCCTTAACGACCAGTTACCTCAGCGAGCACCACCCGCTGCCCGCATCTGTAAACCAAGACGCGCGCAACACCGGCTATGGAGGCCACCGAACCGCGGTCCTCGCAAGACCGACCCGGCTTCAGCGTGCGCTCTCTCCAACGCGACCAGCCTCCGCGGAGCCCGTTGAGCTCCAGAGGCTTCGTCGTCCGCGGGTCGAGACTCGGAGGTTCGCCAAAGTCGACGACTGGAGGGGCAAAGGAAGTACAGAGTCCCACGACTGGAGTGGGAGCAGCGTTTGGAGGAAAATGGACCACCAAGGCGCGCCTGCCGGCATCTTCATCAAAGCCAATTGTTCCGGCGGCAGAGAGGATGTCGGGGGAGAGGAGTCAGACCCCTACACGTCGTATGGGAGCAGGTCGCTCTGTCGATGACAAATTCGAGATCGCCCCAGACGGAAGTTCTGCTGGGCGTGACGGAAGACAATTCACCGTTGCCAACGTGGGGAACAATGGCCGGATATACTTGAGGTGGGCTTTCCCCTCCTTTGATCGCATGCGGTGACCGTTGGTCGGGTTCGACCTTGCCCGCATGGGCAGGAATGAAGAGACCTAAATGTAATTTCACCTCTTCCGAAGACTTTCTGACAACAAACAGACCTACCATCCGCCCCGCCAACCAGAGATACCCTCAGCCCAGTTTTGTCTTCCCTATAACGCCACCAGGGACAGCGGGCCTCGATGCCTTGACCGAAAAGCAGGCGGACAACGGCGGAAGTGAACTTCATTTGAGCCAGCTGGCCACCACGCCCCCATCTCCCGCAACCGCTGCCAGTCCTCCGTTGGGGAGCAGCAGCCGCAACCGTTCCGATCACGCGCCCAGGCCATCCCCACACCGACGTGCACAATCTGACTCGACAATTCATGATGGCGCAACTAACCGAGACTCCGAGGTCGAAGGTTTCAAGATCGTCATTTCCAAGCCGGGCGATGAAAAGCGGGCAAAGACGACGGAAGACTTGGGCGCGCCTGAAATTCCCTTGTTAGACATTGAGATTCCCAATTGGAAATTGGGCAACCCGCGATTCACCGCTAGAGGCACTGCATTCTTCAGAGGCTCAAGCTACGCCCCAACAGAGGAGTTTCCGCGCTCAAGCAACGTTTCTTTCCTGCACCCGTCCCAGTCAGGCGAGCCCACCCCCAAATTCCACGAAACGACAGCTTCCAAGAAGCCCAGTCCCATCTTGGTTCCTCAAATACACCTGCCGTCCCTGGAACCCGCGAGGTCCGCCGACCCTCTTGATCCACTTTCCATAACAACGTCCCGGCTGCCCGCCGCTCGCTCGACCTACATGTCGACCCATCTGGCCATTGAACCCGGCATGTTTGATGCTCTTACCTTCAAGCCGACATGCGACGATAGATCGATAGTACGGTACTCGCCGTCCACAGGCGCCGTGACGGCTGCAACGCCCCCCCGCCTTGTCGCCGAATTCACCTCGCCCAGCTTCCTCGACTACGAGCTCATTTCCGACTTTTTTCTCACCTACCGAACCTTCCTAGATGCAGGCGATCTCCTAAAACTGCTCATGGCGCGTCTACGGTGGGCGCTAGACCGAAACGATGAAATTGGCATGGTTGTGCGCGTACGAACGTTTGTCGCCATGCGTCATTGGATTCTAAACTACTTCATGGACGACTTTGTGATCGAGTACTCCCTACGCGTGTCGTTTTGCAATATTCTGAATGTCATGTACGGTGAGATGTCGTCCGACCCCCAAGGTCGAAAAGTCCAGTTGAAGATCCTTGCCGAACTCAAGAAGTGTTGGCGGCGGGTCTGCGGTCAGTTTTGGGACGGTCCCGAGTTCGAGCCTTCTCTTGGGCCGCATCTGCCGATTGCACCAGGCGGCATCGCCGGCCACCGAAATGCCAACCTGAACCCGTCGTTTTGGGAGAGGGAGCACGTCGCTCCGCAGCTTGACAGCCTCTTTGCGCCAATCATGGAGGACCAAGAGCAGACAAGCTTCCGCGCCGAAGTATCGCGCGCAGGCCACCTTGGGGATTCTCGGGTCTTGGATGAGAGACCCGGTACACCGGAGAACCACCATATCCAGGAAATTGACCGAAGAATCGCAGCCTCACCGACGAGCGTCGTCAGTATGGAAGTCATATCCTGCTCTTTCCCCGGCAAGGCCTCGAAAGCGGCCCAGCACGGTAACAACCAAGCACTCGGTGCTCACCCCGTGGCACCCGCCAGCTCGACTTATGCCAACGCGGGACCGGTTGCCACGACACCAAGAGCCTTGGTCGGAAAGCGCGTGAGGGCGGGTCATGGGCACAAAAAGAACGCAAGTCTGACGGACTCGCTCAGAGACAAGGAGCACGGCGCTGATAGGACGGGCTCTCAAGACCTGGAATTTTTCATGTCATCGCCATTCGCCGGCAGTCTCGTTCGGGGAAATCTGATGCCACCTGGCCAACCCTACGTGGAGGTCATGCCTTCTAGCTTCGCAGGCGATGTGCAACGGCATACAACCGTCTTTCTGGTGCCCGAGGAACAAAGAAACGCGTCGGCAATGTCTGGCCAAGGCATGAAGAAGTTGATTGGGAGTGTTCGACGAGCCCTTAGCACGAGAGGGCAGGGTGTCTCGCCCACGCAAGGAAACTTCATCAATATATCTCCCATCGGACCTCGCGGGGCAACGACAAATCGACTCCCCGGGACCGCAATTGTCCCCCAAGCCAGGCCACAGCGCGACGGAAACCCCCCTCCTGTGAGGATCGACCTTTTGGGTGCAGAAACTGTTGAGGATTTCAAGCAGGCTGTCCGAGAAGACACGGCCGCGGATGGTGCCGTCGACAACGGACGGAGGGAGCATCTAGGGCCAGTAGCAGAAGCCTTGCGCAACGCGATTTCGAGGGAAGTCCTTGACCACCCGGCAGTTCGTGCGGCCTCCTCTTTTGGAAGCACACCGGAAAACAACATCCTGAGGCCCGACAGTGACATGGCCATCACGACGGGCAGCAAGTCAATTGTCATCGTTGACGACACGATCCCATCCTCCCTCCCAACCATGCATGGGGCCCTACCGGCCAATGATTCTCTCGAGGCGTTTACCGATGCCTTCCTGCCAACTGTTGCAGACCCGACGCCACCGAACACCCCTCCCGGCCGCCCTCTGGGCACTCCTAGACGGTCATCCTATCTCCTCAATCAGCATGTCATTAGGCCTTCCATTTCTGCGGATCCTTTGCCCCCGTTTGTACCCGACTTGGCAACTTTGGGCAACGGCTCAAGCAGACATGAGTCCATGGGCACTGATCACCATTTCTCCGAATTCGCTGGGAGAACTTCCAGCAGACACGGCCTGTCGAGATCGGTGAGGAAGCACTCCCTACAGAAGTCGAGCAGAACGGCTCGGTCTCTCGATTCGAATCCAATTCGTCGACGCACTGCTTCATTCGGGAGCGCCTTCGACCCTCGTTTGACTCTCGAGAGCTTTGACGCGACTACGTACTCGGAAGGCTCAGTTGCCGCCGGCGAACAGGCCAGCCCAGCGCCTCCACCTATGCGCTCGTTGAGACGGCGACCTGGTGGCGACCTACGGGCAGTAAACAACGTTGGAGATCTGAATACCCTGCCACTACGTAGGTCGCGGTCTGAAGGCTCTCTCACGACTTACTCGGAGTCCCTGCGAAGCTCTTCCTTGGCAAGCCCCAACCAAGATACAAGCACTTTTGTAGACGTTGTTTCGAGCGAATTCTCGCACCGAAACGAAGCGGATCACTACTCGCTTGGTGCCATAGCGGAATCATCAACAAAACGACAAGTTTCATTCTTCAGCACGCACTCGTCCAAGCCTATCATGCGCCCCTCCTTCGAGGCAGAGGCACAGAAACTCGCGCAAATTCCCGACGACGAGGATGGCGGCGGGGTGGAATCAGCCTTGCTCAAGTTGGAAGGCAAATACGAGAAGAAGTCTTTCAAACTGTCCATGGAACCCTCAAACGCCCCGCTCCAGGGTGCAGATGCTCTCCTGGAAGCCAAAAAGGAGCCCGAAGTTGAAAAGCATGACAAGAGAGAGAATCGCCGGCTGCATGTCGTCGCCGGTGATGCAGTACAGGGGCACCAGGATGCGGAGCACGAGGGCCATCACAGCATACCCGGCATTGTCCAGAGGCCACGCACTGAGGCCAGCTTCTTGTCCGACAACTCCGCAGGGTCGTACTGCTCCATCCCCATCCTGGAACGCGATTTGACAGATGATGGCCGGAGCAAAGTATCCGCCCGGGAGCGGACCGGTATGTCCATCCATGGACCAGAAGACATGTCACCGGCAGAAACTCCACGGCCCATGTACAGAGGGTCGCTTTACGATTCTTCCTTTGAGTTCATTCGAAAGACCGAGAGCATGGAAAGGATCGATTCGGGCGACCTTAAGGCCCCGTTTAGTGAGCCATTGTTCCTGAGGCGGGAGATCGACAATGACGACGATTCGCATTCTGATCTTTCCTCCGAGCTCTCGGCAGAGATGGTCGAACCGGAAGATTTCGCCATGAACCAGACACGGCCTTTGCCCGACCTCAATGCACGACGCAGCGACTCCATCCTAGAGTTCGATCCTCGTCCCCTACGGGAGTCGAGTATTGGCAGGTCAGACGGCCTTCCTTCGCCGCCGATGACGCTTGTTCAGGCGCTCCAAATGTCACCCGAAGCCGTCTGTGTTCCAGAGCTCCATGAAGACCAGGTGTACCAGGAAAAGCCTTTGCCGTGGGCCCCTGACGCGACTCAGGCGATCGGAGACCAAGCTAGGTCGTCTTCCGACCCCACTGGTACCTGGGAAGCACTACGAGGTCAGCCCGAGTACCCGGAGGCGGAACGTGAATCATCCTTGAGATTCTCCGTTCACCTGCCATTCATTCTCGCATTCGACTCGGAGATCCTAGCCCAGCAATTTACATTGATTGAGAAAGACGCGCTCAATGAGATTGACTGGAAGGAACTCATCGACATGGGTTGGAAGAACGCGACCACGAACGATTCGCGATCATGGGTGGACTTTCTGCGCAATACCGATGCTCACGGCGTTGAAGTCGTTATCGCCCGCTTCAACATTATGGTGAAGTGGGCGTGCAGCGAGATTGTCCTCACCCAGAACATTGAGGAACGGGCCCGATGCATCATCAAGTTTATCCACATTGCCAACCACTGCCGCCGCTACCGCAACTTTGCCACCATGAGCCAGATCACCATCGCCCTGACTTCCCAGGAGGTTTCTCGACTGGCCAACACGTGGGCCATGGTGCCGCCCCACGATCTGCAGACTCTGCGAGAGTTGGAAAATCTCATTGCGCCCACACGAAACTTCCACAACTTGCGCGCGGAGATGGAGGGTGGCTCCGACACGGGCTGCATTCCGTTCGTTGGCATCTACACACACGACCTGCTCTTCAATGCCCAGCGCCCTTCGGAGATCGCTAGCTCACCGACGACCGCCCCTCTTGTCAACTTTGAGCGATGCAGATACGCTGCCACTATTGTCAAGACATTGTTGAGGCTGCTTGAGGCTAGCACGCTGTATCAATTCCTGCCGGTGGAGGGCGTTACCGAGCGCTGCCTCTGGATGAGTGCTCTGAGTGACGACGAGATACGCAAACACTCCCATCGCCTTGAGTAAGCCAGATGGGCTTCACTTCCGGTTAACATGGTCATCATACCCTGATCCAACGGCATACCCGCTGCAATAACGAGGACCTACAGAGTATGGCCGTCACTTTGTAATTGTGTTGTCCATCAACCACGACTTTCGCTCACAATTCCTATATCCGCGCCCCTTCACAAACACATATTTTAGCACATACGTCCATGCGAGGTCTCTCCCAGCGACCGTCGTTAACATTCTCCCTGCTTAGAAGTGGCATCTTCGAAGTTGCGGCCATATACCCCTGTATTGATAATACCAACATGATATCACATGAGCGTCGAGGCTCAAGAATTGGAGGAGTGATGGGAGGGGGCTGACGGGGAGGAAAAAACCTGGCCGCGGCTGGCCATGCATGCACATAGAAAACGGTGGTCTATACCCCTCACTTAGCGTCATTTGAGCGAGCGAGCGACTACATCGGAAGCATGGGAGTTGAGAAGGACACCGGAGTTTATTCTTGAGTTATGGTTTGCTCTTCTCTTTTCTTTTTCTTGTCCTTTACCTCCCCCCCTCCCTTTTTTTTTTCCTTTGGAAAGGAAAGGGACATACATGTTGGTCTTCCTGGGCTTGAGGCTTCTCAAGTGACGTTCAATACCCCTTTTGCATGTTCGAGTCCGTAGTTGACTCTTGAAGGCGAGTGAAACAGACAAATACCATGAAATCTACAAACTTCCCTAGTCCGCATCCTTGACGTTCAACTCGGCGATGTGACGAGACAGAGCGAAACTCCACTTCCCGTTGAAACAAGTGGCATTGAATAGGTGGACAAGAGCATATGAGACGGCTTGCATCTCGCGGAATTGAAGACGCAGTGCGTAGTGCCTACACAGCATTTACCAGGGGGGCAAGATAACGGTGCCGCTAGATCGGAGAGTCTAGAATAGAATGAGCTCCAGGGGGGGGGGGGGGGGGGTTGGGGGGGGTTAGAGTGGTGTTTTCTATTGTGCTCAAGGCGCCATAACAATGGGTGATGGATGGCAGGCAGGCAAGCAGACAAGCAAACAGGCGTCTCGATTTATTCTTGAAGCTCTGTGCGAGCAATTTGTGCTTGTGGCCGGGCATATCGCGCTGTGAGTGATGTATTCAGACCATGGCATCACCAAGAACCGGGCTACAAAAGAGGAACTTGCGAAATGGACAGGATGCGTACGCCCACGGCTGGCTTCTGGTAAATGGTTTGCGTCGACGGCATCCCAAAGGAATATTTCACAAGAAGCATGGGAGAGAGACGACCGGGCCGAATCACTGTATCTGAGCCAAGGGGAGAGAAGAAGATGATGAGAGACCATCGATGGGGGTTTTGGTATTGCGATGCCAAGTACTGAAAACCATGCCAGCCAGAGTCCCCAAACATTTGATGATTTCATTTTCCCCTTCGCGACCAGGAAGCCTTCGTCAACGGGACAAGGACCGGGCGGGATAACGATCAAGTCCACCCCTCTTGGCCACACAGGGCTTTCCCTCTCCCCAAAAGACATGCACGACAATCCGCGAAAATGCGGTTGTTCTCCCGGCTATTTCACACATTTTCTTTTGGTTCGAGTATCTTTCCCTCATTAGTGCAAGCCAAGTTGAACCCCGCTTTGCCCGAAGATTTTTGCTACCAGCGACGATCAAAATCTACCATTCCATGACCTTTTTTTCCTTTTGATGCTGTTCCGCCGATGTTATGGAACAAGGTTCACCGTGTTTCGATGACCGATGACCTTCAGTTTAGCGCTCGTATGGGGGATATCCTTCGTTCATGCCGACACCTGCTGAACCGTGGGAAATCTACCACTGGGACTCCTTAGGGGCAGCGGCAGCGGCAGCGGCATCACCGGCAGCGGCCCAGTCGCCGGTGGGAGCAGCGCCAGCGGCGGCCCACTCGTCACCAGCACCATCCCAGTTGGTGCCGGTCTGGGCACCAGTGAAGCCAGGAGCCTGGGCGTCCCAGTCACCGGTGGCGGGGAAGCCGGACTCGATGGCGGCAACACCCTCCTCCTCGACACCGGGGAGCTTCTCCTCCTCGACCTTCTCCTCGGCCTCGGCCTCAGGGTCGCGGTCTGTTGGCGCAAGCGGGTTAGTCACGTGCCTCTGCTGATACCTCTTCCTACACTATCCTACGCCTCGGGGAGTGGGGGGAAACATACAGAAGTACAGATCGACCATGGTGTCCCAGGGGGTCTCGCGGTTGTAGATGGTGCCACGGAGGCGGAGGACCTCACGGGCGAGCATCCACCAGATGAGACCGATGGAGTGACGACCCTTGTTGTTGGTGGGGATGGCAACGTCAACGTACTCGGTGGGGGAGTCGGTGTCGCAGAGGGCGATGACGGGGATGTTGACGTAGGAAGCCTCCTTGATGGCCTGAGCATCGGTACGGGGGTCGGTGACGATAATCAGGCGGGGCTCCTTGAAAGAGCGGGTGATGTAGTTGGTGAAGGAACCGGGGGTGAAGCGACCGGCAATGGCGACGGCGCCGGTGTGGGCGGCGAACTTGAGGACGGCGCGCTGGCCGTAGGGACGGGCAGAGATGACGCAAATGTCAGCTGGGTTGTCGACGGCGGCGATGATACGGGCGGCCAGGACAATCTTCTCCCTGGATAGTGCGCAAGTCAGCAACCGCGCGCCCAAATTTTCCCCTCTCGCTCCCTCTGGCTTCCAAAGCAGCTCAAACGAGTGCAACCGAGCGCGCGCAGATTATCTTACCAGGTCTTGCCAACGTTGATCACGTTGACACCGTCGGCACGGGTCTTCCAGAGGTAGGGCTCCATGTGAACCTGGAGGTTCTTGCTTCCCAGGTGGGCTTGAGCTGCAAGCAGCATCTCAATGTCCTGGGAAGTGGCATTGAAGATCGAGGGCAGGTTAGCGGGAGCCATCTTGGGCGATTTCGGTCTTTCTTCCACGGGGAGACGGTGTCGGACGGTGGTGGTGCGGGGGGGAAGAAAGAGAAGACTGCGAATCCGTGAGTTCGAGATCGCGACAAAAAAGTTATTTCACAAATTCGGTGCGGCAGGTGCGACTGTGCGACAGCTTGCCCTCATCGCGCTAAGGCCTTTAGCGGGTCTTGATTCAGGTACGTATCTTTTAAGAGTCCATTCCCCCCACGTGACTTGAAGGCTAGTCTGCACCGGGAGGCAGTTCCCGGCTTGCTGAGGTAAGTCAAAAAGACCGCTTCGACTTACCTAAGCTACCTACGCAGAAGACTGGGCCATTGCTTCGGGGACTCTGGAGAAAAAAATAGGGCGTCTCTTTACGCCGAGATCGTGTTGAACGAAACCTGTCGCCGCCATGCCTCCCAGATTACAAAGCCTACAACGGCTAGGCACTGCCAGCTGTGAGTCCCAGCGTTGCCTTGAAATACACACGAACCAATTGAATGGCTAATCGATCGTCATAGTGTGCCTACGCCCGGCTGTGAGGCCATCAACCCCAAGCTTCCTCCCCGTTATCCAAACTGCCAACATTTCCCAACGCGAGAAGAAACGCAAGGCGAAGCAGGACCCGTACCGACACCAGCAGGCGCTGCAGAGAAAGGCCGCAAATGTGAAGAGGCAGAACGAGATCCAGGCGGAGAGGGACGCAAAATGGGGCGACTCGGTCCACGGCATCCCAACTCCCTTTGTTGAATCGTTCGACTCGGCTGGCCAGGCGCCGACGACGAAGCTTGTCAAGGACGATAAGGGCAACGTGATTTCCGAACCCCGCCCGCTTCCTACATCTCCAAACCTTCTCAACCATCTTGTTACCAAGGAAGAGCTTGAGCGCGTGATACAGAAGGCCTACATCCTGACTAAACCCGTCAAGAGCGATAATCGGGACTACATAGACCCTGAGGCGGAGGAACTGGACGACAAGAAGCATCAGGAGAACCATGAAAAGGCGGTCGAGGCCCTGAACCGCATCCTATCCATGGACAATGCCAATTCCAAGATCCTCCTGCACACCAACATCAAGAGATGCATCGACGAGTTTGGCCGGCACAAGACCGACAAGGTCCTCCGGCAGAAGCCCAAGTCCGCGCTCGTGGACCCCAGAGCCCCGCCGCCGCCCCCGAGAGCTGGCCCAGACACTGGTAGCTCTGAGGTGCAGATTGCCATTCTGACCGCCAAGATCAGGAAGCTGGCGCAGGAGCTCTCGCAGAACCGTGGCTACAAGGACAAGCACAACAAGAGGAACCTCAGAGTGCTCTGTCACAGGAGGCAGAAGCTGCTCAAGTACATGGAGAAGAAGGAGAGGGGAAGCGAACGGTGGACGCACTTGCTGGAGAAGCTGGGTCTGTCTCCAGCGACATACCAGGAACAGATCAGCTTTTAGGTGGGCAGAAAAGGAGGCCAAGGGGGGAGGTGAAGACATGTGTAAAATTCAGACTTGTAATTGTCCTCTATGTACACTAGGTATGGCGATCGGTAGTAAAGATACTGATCTCCACGTCATGAACCTGAGCAACCTCCTTGCGCCGTTGTGACCTGCCATTAAACGATGAAACTGGTATTCTACAAAAGTACGAGAACAGGACTGCCAAAGCATTATTAAACTCAGAACACACTGATGTAGTTGCCAATCCGGTCCTTCTGGTTTTGAGCTATGCATTCAGCGATCCAGGTGATGTTGCGGATTTCCTGATATATAGTTAGCTTTGGTGTCACGTCGGCGTCCCATGATCGCTTACCTGCTCACGGAGCCTCACCCAAGCGTATACAATGGCGAAGGTGAACTGTTGAGTGAAAGCGCTCTTGGAAATCTCCATCTCCTTTTGGTAAAACATGTCCTCCAGGCTTTTGCCGTCGGAGCTCGAGCCGCCGCCCAGGTTGCCAGGTCCGGAAGGACCGCCACCAAGGCCAGCAGCCTCAAAGAAGGCCTTGTAGTCTGCCACACCGTCAACCGCGAGACGGACGCCCTCAAAATCATCCGATCTAGAGAGCATAAGGGTTCCCTCGGGGTACAGTTTGCCGAAGCTTGGGTAGAGCTTCTTCCGATCGTTCTTGTTGAGCTCGGTGCCGAACGAGTTGAGCGTAATGTTGATCGCACGACGGTCAGCCTCGAACTCAAGGATTTCTGACATGATGTCGGCCGTCGGCGAGCCAGCCATATCGGGGTGGGTGTTGACAAAGTTGTGGAAGTCCTCCAGGTAGTTCTTGTACAACGTGTTTCGAACGATTTCGATGTTCAGCTCGTCGAGGTCCTGGTGGCTCAGACTACCCTTGAAGTAGGCAGCAAGAGGCGTTTCGATGAGAACACTGTTGTAGAGCTCTTCAACGTTGGTTGCGACACAGAGAACAGGCATGGTCTCGAACCAGCCAAGGGGGTGGCATCTCTCGAGAAGCTCGCGGGTGTCTCGTTCGTGAAGGGTGCCGGTAATCAGCAAAGCGACGTTGTCGATCATGTAACCATACGTCAGGTAGTCCATGAACTGGGCAAGGGCACCGACAGCGTTGGCCCGAACATATCGGAACTCGGAGACGAGCTTGTCGGTCGTCTTGGCTGCGAGAGCTGACGTCGAAGGGTTGGGAGGGAGGTTACCAAGGAAGTCGCCGTACGCAGGACCGAGTTGTAGCTTCAGGTCTGGAGCCAAGTCAGATAGGGATCGCGATGGGTAGAGAGAGGGGGGCGGATATACTAACCATCGATAGTCTCGCACTGCGTCAGGTTGCTGTAGTTTGAGCTCGTGAGAAGGCCATTTCTGTAGCCTCGGACAATGCCCTCGATGTAGCTACAACACGTTAGCCACCAGCCGCGCGCACCTTCCGCATCACGAAGACAAAACTTACCCGCTGTTAACATTGAAGAAAAGGCCCTCCATATTGACAAAATTGTGGGTTCTCGAGTCGACAGAGCTGGAGATGATGACGCCGGTCGTGTGGAGGCGCAGATGAAGATAGCTATTGTCGTTGACTTAAAGACTCAAATCAAATGGCGACGGCAGCTGCCAGTCCCAGCAAGTCTCAGCCAGCCGACCAGTGCACATCCGTCCCCGAGCATTACGCAGTGTAGCCACGTGCGCACAGACCCATAGTGGCGGTGCATTTGCTCACCCAGTTTTTTTCAGTTTTTTGTATGCTTCTCCTATCGGTCAAACTGATTTTACGCGCTCCGAGCCATCCCACTTGCCAATTAGGTGTGGGGGCCCGCCCAAAGGTCTGCAGCATCGAAAAAAAAATTGGCGGAGCTTTGATTGAGAAAAAAAAATTCTAAACCATCAATCCGCTCTGGAAACCTGCCTCCGCCGACAACAACTTACACACCCACGAGCGGAGGAATTCACCTGAGGGAACCGACAGGCTAGATCAGAAGAGTTTCGACAGTATTCAAAATGTCTCTCTTCGTTCTCGCCGAAACGCCGGCAGGGTATGTTTTGACTTGGAGAACAGAAAGAAAAAAAGCCCATGGCGTTGGGGACTTGATTGAAGCTAACGAAAAATCGTAGCTACGGTCTGTTCAAGGCTGCCGACAAGAAGCTCCTGAAGCGTGATGAGCTCTCTTCAGGCCCTACCTCTTCGGAGAAGATCAACGAGATGTAAGTTGCGCTCCCAGGAAAGTCAATGGCAGTCGATTTCCGCGAAATGCACGAGACAGCGCACACACGTTCGAACTCGGCGGGCCCAATCGCAGGAAAACTGCCTGATAGTAAATAATTCTGACCGTCGTCAAGGCTCAAGTTGAGGTCCTTCGTCAAGTTCGATAGCTCCGCCGTCGCCGTCGAGGAAGCCGCTGGTCTGAAGGAGGGTCGCGTCCCGCCGTTGCTCGCCAACCTGCTCAAGGAGCTCAAGGACGAGAAGAAGGCTTCCATTGCCGTTGCTGACCTGAAGCTCGGTACTGCCATTGGCAAGCTTCCCGACTTGAACATCCAGGCTGTCTCCGAGGCCGCCTCCCAGGACCTGTTTCGCGCCGTTCGCGAGAACCTCTCGTCCCTGATTCCCGGCCTCACCACTGAGACTATGGACCGCATGGCCCTTGGTCTGTCGCACTCGATCTCGCGACACAAGCTCAAGTTCTCTGCCGACAAGGTCGACGCCATGGTTGTCCAGGCGATTAAGCTGGTAGACGACCTCGACAAGGAGCTCAACGTCTACGCTATGCGCACCAAGGAATGGTACGGCTGGCACTTCCCCGAGCTTGCCAAGATCCTCAACGACAACCTGGTCTACGCCCGCCTTGTCGTTGCCGTTGGCATGCGCCAGGACTTCAACGATGCTGACCTCTCCGGCATCCTCCCCGAGGAGCTAGAGACCCCCGTCAAGACCGCTGCAGAGATTTCCATGGGAACTGAGATCACCCCTGAAGATTTGGAGAACATTCAGTTGTTGGCCCAGCAGGTCATTACCTACTCTGAGTACCGCGCTTCGCTTTCCAACTACTTGGAGAGTCGTATGCGCGCTCTTGCCCCCAACTTGACCGCCCTCGTGGGCTACCTCGTCGGTGCTCGCCTCATCGCCCATGCCGGTTCTCTGATCAGCTTGGCCAAGGCTCCCTCGTCTACCATCCAGATCTTCGGCGCCGAGAAGGCCCTCTTCCGTGCTCTCAAGACCAAGCATGACACACCCAAGTACGGTATCATCTACCACTCTTCCCTCGTCGGCCAGGCTACTGGCAAGAACAAGGGAAAGATTGCCCGTTCCCTCGCCGCCAAGACCGCTCTTGGTCTGCGCGTCGACGCCCTTGGCGATATGGAGAACCAGGACGATGAGGAGGAGCGCAGCATGCTTGGCTTGACCAGCCGCATCAAGCTCGAGAATCTGCTCCGCAAGCTGGAGGGCAAGCCTCTTCTGCCCAAGGGCGTGGGTGTGGGTCCGGACGGCCAGCTCACCACCCCCGGCGGCTTCAACCTGAAGGAGTCCCGCAAGTACAACGCCGACGCCGACGGTATCGAAGACGCCGAGACCAACGGCAAATCCAAAAAGCTCATTCAGGTCGTCGATGAGGAGATGAAGGATGCCGACAGCGATAAACAGGATGAGGACGAGGAGATGAACAACGCCAGCGAAGAGGAGAAGAAGAGCAAAAAGGACAAGAAGAAGGAAAAGAAGGACAAGAAGCGTGTCTCTATTGCAGCGGCCGAGACTCCTGTCAAGGAGAGCAAGAGCGTCAAGGGTACACCCGCGAAGCTGAGCGAAAAGGAGTACGAGCGTCTTGCAGAGGCCGCTGGCGTCAGCGTGTCCAAGTTTAAGCGCAAGTTCGAGCGCGGCGACGTCCAGCTCGGCGAGGACGGCACGCCCGTCGTGTTTAGCAAGAAGGAGCTGAAGAAGCTTAAGAAGGGCGAGGACGAGGCTGACGAGACGCCAGTCAAGGCTACCGACAGCGGCAAGAAGAAGCGCAAGCACGAGGACGATGAGACGCCCAAGAAGGAGAAGAAGCTGAAGAAGAAGCGCAGCTCCCTTGGTGCCTAGGAAGCCAAGCGGCGTCGCGTTTCTTACTCATAGACGGCACTTGGGCCTCATGTGCATCAACATATTGTTCAATGCGCTGTATGATACCTTGATCTCTCTGGCCGGCGTTTTGGGATGGACCTTGGGGGGCTTATATGGTCTGATCATTGGATGGGCATAGTTTTTTCTCTTTAACTGGCAGGAAAAGTGCAATGTAATTGCTTGTTTACCTTTACTGTTGACCTATCTCATCGGCCATGACATGTCGTCTTGTGAATGATGAATGGCCGTCGTGTCTCATTCAACGCGTACTTCGCAACCTCGGACACTTCAGATATGCATGGCCGGTAAGTGACAATGTGTTGCAAGCCCATGTCTTTTAGCCCTTTTATCCCGCCTGCAAGGCGATCATCCAGCGGCTATGTGCAACGTTCACATGCGGCGATCCCGCCTCTTAACTCGATCATGTGCAGTGAGGCCAGCACGTTCAGGCTCAAACGTATTGGTTTCGTCACTACGCTGAACTATCTATGTTTATTCGACCAAGCCGCTCGATGTCTCATTCACCTGGGCTTAGAGGGGAATGCAGCGACGGACCTTCCCATCGCGGCTGCAGATGGGCGGCTTCCCGGTCCTCAGGTTACAGCACTGGCCCAAGTCAGCATTGAGAAGCCATGCATAGCAGAGCGTGTACTTACGCGGTAACCAGCAGGTCCGGGGCAGTCACCACTACAAGAACAGAGATACTGTGTCAGGCGTTGTCCCTTTTGGTATCACATCAGAGCTAGAGAGAACTTACGTGGAGTAAGTACCGCTGCAAGAGAGAGAGTTTCTCTGGCAGAAGCCAATGCTGTTGCAATCCGGGTAGAAGCAGCACTTCGCGTCATCTGGATCGTTGGGACAGAGATTGGTCTTGGTGTAGCCATTGAGAGAGTCGCATTTGCTGACCTTCTGGCAAGTGCCATAGTTCCCCTGCAGAACCAAACCTGTTAGTACCAGGTAACATTAGCAAATAATGTAGAGAAGTCGAACCTTGCTGTCCTTGCAGTAGATTCTAATGGCTGCAAGGGAACTTGGGAGAAAAAGAGCCGACACGAGTGCTGAAGTCCTTATGTCTTACGTTAGAGTGGTGTGTTTGCGAGGCGAGGTCAGTGTCAAGATTCGTTGTGTGTTAGCTTGGACAAAAAGCTTCAATTCTCTTGATGGAAGGAAACGCCTTTTGTATTTGAAAATCGTCGTGTGGACTATGCCACTGAGCTCTGTTCATCTTTCCTTTGATATCAAATATGCATTCCTGGCTTTTGTTGCAAGCCACGCGGACCACAGCTCCCCTTGTTTACGAGCAACAGAGCGAAGAGGGATTGCAGGCTTTACCGGTTGATGCCTAGACTATGTATCATACCACTGCAGAGGCAAGGATCTGACTGCAAAGAAACGGTGTCTAGGCCGATATAGAACTCCAATTACATTGATGAAATAAATCGCCAATGCTGCCATTGGCTACTCATGCCAGTCTTCGTTGATTCAAGTAAAACCCCCGGTCTTTATGAAGGAACTAAACAGGCTCATTTGACGGGCGCTTGCATGATGCATGTAAAGATAGACTGAATCGCTGGATGCATTGGCTTCCCCAATATATTGGTGCCAATAGGGAAAGAGACTCGCTGTTGGACAAAGCTGTCAAGCAAGCTACTTACCTGGAATCGGGGTGACGGAGAGTCTGAACCTTGCAAAACGTAAACGAGGTTTCCAGATGAAATGCAAGTTGAAGCTCCTTAAAAAAACCACCGTCAATCGATTGCAACCATGCTATTATCAGGGAGATGTTGTGTCTGGGTGACCCCTCCACGAACTCTGCCAAATACATCTTGAACCTCTGCAGGTATGTTGCAATCCAGCACCTGGATGATGGGAACTGCGGCTAGTGTTTGGTGAGTTTTTCAGGAAATAAAGACGCCGTCAAACCGCAGTCTATGTCTCAAGATGGTTGTCTTTCCAATAATTGAGCGTATACCTAGTCTAGCAACCCTACCTACCTAACTAGTGTCGGTGTCTCTTGACGATGGTGCGTTGGCAAGCTGTCTCACACCGACAAGCGAGACACGTGACACACCGGTGGATCCACCTGATTTGTCGTGAACGCTGCAAGAGCATCAACACGTCCCTCACGAGCGCGCGCACGTCGACCAGCCCGCGAGATTTGGATCGTGCATATCAATCCTGAATCCGGCGATGGAAGACCAACGGCGGGGAAATCTCCATGGCAACCGCCCACAACCTGACCTGCAGAGCCCGGGGCAGCTTAGCAACAGACGTGACGGCCTCGACCTACAGGCCGATCATTCAGAGCAGTGGATGAACGATTACTATGACCGTCGAGCCACCAGAACTCATGGTCCAAATGGTGGGTTATGTCTTTTATTTCCCGCGACAGCCAGTTTTACTATTGCGTTGAAGTTTTGTCTGCACAGCTTCCCTGCTACCTGCCTAGCACCATTTTGCATAGCAGCTATCATTACACTCACCGACCGTAGCTGCTAGCTTCTCATCTAATTCACTCCTTTTGCACTCTGTTTAAACAAACTAGAGAGCGCTCAGGTGTGTCGTTTGTCGTCGAATGAAGCAGACAAGGGTTGTTCCTCCTTGGCAGGGGTCTCATTTCGGTCGCGATTTGATGAGAAGTCGTCCTGGCACCTTCGCTGCAACCCAAAAGACAAGGGCTTATTTGATTCCATTCCGTCACGAAATTGCGCATCCAGACATTCGATAAGCAGACCGCCGGTGGCGCTTGAATGGGTTGGAGAGCCCATACACAAATGAGATTTTGATTGACCCGCCCTGGTTCATGCGGCACCGGCCGTACTGCTAGACTTCGGACGAATGCCCAAGCGGGAGGCGTGCCATGGGAGTCTTTGATTGTTTCATTACATGGCTAACACAACAACCGCTGACTCGTTTAACCTGTCAGGTAGCTCACATCCAGACGACCACATTTCCAGCGACGGCGAGGCCTTTCCCCCACAGCGCGTTGATTGGGAGGCAATGAGAGCCGGCGCCGACATGGAGGAATATCTACGCAACGCGCCCATCCCGGAGTACTCTGATGAAGAAGGCATCAGTATGCCCCTCGATGACCTCGGCGAGATATCTGGCACCGACACCAGCGTCGAGGACGGCGAGAACGGGGACCATGTCGGAGATCATCACGAAGAGCCCGAGTTCGATCCCCTTGCTGCCGGGCTCAAGGAGATATCCAATCTGGGAAAGTTCACCGTCAGCAGCCACAAGCAGGGCAACGGTGTTGAGCAGCTGCGCAATGACAGCTTGAAGACCTATTGGCAGTATGTTGTTCTATAGTTTTGGATACCAGCACCGGCAGTCAAGCTTACTGACCGGCGACAGATCCGATGGACCCCAACCTCATAAGCTCACGGTATACTTCATCAAGCGGGTCGGCATCAGGGACATTCGATTCTTCGTGGACTACAATGAGGACGAGTCCTACACGCCTACCAAGATCATCTTCAAGTCCGGCACCAGTGAGAACAACCTTATCCAGTTTGCCACAATGGAAATGTCACAGCCTTCTGGCTGGCAGCAGGTTCCTGTTGTTGGTGCCGGTGGCGGCGCGGACGGCAATACGCTGGTCTCCTACGTGTTCCAGATGCAGATACTGGAGAACCACCAGAACGGAAAGGATACCCACCTGCGGTCCATCAAGATCTATGCAGCCGACACTGACGCCCCCAACGTCGACCTGGACAGTACGCACCATGTAAGTATGGTCTTCATTTTTTCATAGCTGTACCACTGACATGATTCCGTAGCATGTTGCGAATCAGGGGGCGGATGAGGAACCTGCCGACCCCTGGGACCTTTCCGTGCTCGAAGCCGGTCTTACCATTCCGGATTTCATGAAGGAACCTGAAATTCGATGAAGGAGGACGGATCACCGGTACCGTCAGCTGGCCTTGAGAGCCCTACCTCTTAAAGCTCTCACGATAGTTAGGAAGCTTAGGCTCACGACCTTGGTGAGAAGGAATCGGGGCGGATGGGCAGCGAACGTTACTGCAGCTCATTTTTACTGCAATGATACCCCAGAAACGGATGTGGAAGAACCACAATGCTTATACCAGGGCCAGATATGTACGCTTACAGCTCACGGCTGAACGTTTCAGGAGAGCCGTTCAGCATCCGTATGGCTCACAGGCTGGCTCTTTGTAATGACACACTTATTTCCGCATGGCTATGAATGTCTTACACGCCAGTTTGTGTTACTACGGTTTGTTGAGCACTTCGCCAAACACTGCCCAAGGCATCATGCGTCTACTATTTAGCGCCAGCAGCTGAGGTCTGGCTTCCAGTCGAATTGCACCATGAACCGTACCCCCTGCAGCGCCGGACGAACCATGTCCGATTCTGACAATGGAAACTGCACCGAAGAGTCACACGTGATAGCATCAGGAGGACTCGAGGCATTCAGCCGTGTTCGACAAGGTTGAACCCCGCTCCTGGGGCCAGTCAACCAACCTGGACTTACAAAGAGGTTCGCGGCACCAAATGAACACATGTGCGTGATGGAGCAAGATCGCTCGTACCGGTATCAACCACTACCGCCAATCGCAGAACAGGGTCGAACGCTGCCGTTTACGCGTCTGCTCCTCCTGCACCCAGGCTCGGGAGAGGACCCCTCTGAAGCGCAGCTGCAAATCATCAGCGTCGAAGATGCGCCCCCCTATGAAGCGTTATTCTATACCTGGGGAAAGCCCACTGACGAGCCAAGGGATTACACCTGGCTGCAGGGCTACCCTTTGCCTGTCAAGCCGAATCTAGAGGACGCCTTGCGCTCTCTGCGCCTGCCGACAAAGGTGCGTCGACTGTGGATCGACGCCCTCTGCATCGACCAGTCGAACTTGGACGAACGTTCTCGCCGGGTTCAATGCATGAGGCTAGTTTACATACATGCTGCCCGCGTGATTGTCTGGCTGGGCCTCAAGACTGCCGGGACTCAAGAGGCATTCCTAGCCGCGGAGAGGCTTGCGAGGATCAGAGAATACACTCACCCCGGTCCGAACGCCGCGAAACTTGATACCGATGCCGTGCAGCAGCTGATGAGCAGCATGATTTACGACCTGCCCGAGACCTGCATGATTCATCTGGACAAATTCTTTGAACGGCAGTACTTCAAGCGATGTTAGTGTGTACAAGAAGTCGTGGCATCGACATGGGCAATTGCCAAGATTGAGTACCTGGAGATGTCCTTCTTCGACCTGATCGCATCGCTAGTAATCCTAGCCCGCTGGAAAGGGGAAATATCAATCCACCGACCTTAGGAGCTGTGGAATCTGATCCACGCTGCAGGCGACCGATGACCGCGACAAGGTGTTTTCTCTATTGGGCATCTGTGATGAGTGGTTGAACCCCGTGCTGACGCTGACGCAGGTCTTTGAAAACAATGACAGCTGGCGCATCAGACTAATCCGTCGGGGCTTCGCGCGTATCAACAATTTCGTCAACGGGCTCGCGTCTCGTCTCCACTTTGGGCGGCCGAGGGCACTGCGGCCGGACTACAAAAGGGAGACGGTGCTGGTTTACTGCGACCTGACGCGGTTCCTCATGCGGAAGCAGCCGAGGATTTTGGACGTCTTTGATCATGTACAGCATAATGAAGAACCGGATCTTAGGGAGTATCCGTCGTGGGTGCCGAAATGGTTCAAACAGAGGACTTGCTTCGTGTTCAAGGGGGCATATCTCGCCGGTTTCTGCGACGGCCACTTCCGGTACTTTGCTGAGCTTCACGACATCCTCACCCGAGACGACCCGGTGCGGCCAATGGTTTTGTCGTTGGATGGGTATCATGTAGATATGGTGCACAAGACAAGTGATACTTTCGACTTTGGGTGGGGATCGGGAGCAACAGCGTTAGCTATTGTGGACGCTTGGCAATAGCTCTTCGGCGTGTCCATTGCGTCCAGGTGCGGAAGGAAGTGTCGTGACGGTAGTCTGCTCGATGTGGCATTCCGCAAGGCCGTGTTGGCCGGTGTCCTGGGATCGATTATTGGGCACAGCTATCTCCTCACCTAGAAGCATGGGGGCCTCAACCCAGTCCTCGACGACCGTACGCAGAAGCCACGTGAAGAGCTTGACGAGGAGGTTCAAGAACTTGCGGCAACGTTTCTTGCACAGATGGCCGAATTCGGCCTTCCGCCGACGGCGGATGAGTATGGACATCCGGAACGGGAGGAGAAGTTGCAGTCTTTTGGCGCTGGGGCGCGGACGTATTCGAACAGCCGCCGGGCGTTCATGACTCGTGATGGACGTGTGGGCATTGGACCTAAGATGATGCAGCCGGGCGACGAGGTTGTCGTTCTCTTCGGGGGTCGCATGCTGTTCATTGCGCGGTCCAGAGGCGACCATCGGCTCCTGGTTGGAAGCTGTTATATGGTTGACGATGAGTTGATGTGGGGGAAGGTCACCGAGAAGGTGAGATTCAACCGTGGCGGTCCTCCGCGAGTGACGTTTGAGTTCCACTGAACTGCGGTCGCGAAGAAACTTTCCACCACCTCTACGGCCACAGGGGAGGCGCTTTCCTTCATCTGACCCTTTTACTACCATCACTACTTATTTTTTGTGTCTATCATATGCCATCAATGTCAGCCATGGCTGCCAAAGATCGCATGCTGAGCACCCTTCTGGTCGGCAAGGGACGTGAGCACGCTATTGCCTGGAAACTTACGCGTTCACAGCTCGTCAAGCATGTCTGGATCGCGCCTGGGAACGCTGGCACGGAGGTGCTTCCGAAAGTTACCAACTGCCAGGACCTAGCAGGCAGCGATCACCCCGGGCTTTTGGCTGGCGCAGAAGCTATGCATTAATCTCGTTGTCATCGGACCCGTTCATCATGTTGTCGGAGGCTTGGGTAATCATTTCATAATAGTAGGGCATGCCGGAATTCTTTTCTCCAGCGGGTTTTCCGTTTGACTTGGGCACAGACGGGACCCCTTGCTTTGCACCGAGAAAGCGGGCGGCTATCGTCGAAGGCTCCAAGGACTGGGCAAAAGATTTCATGTGCAGGTGGAAGATCTCAACCGCGGCCTATGAGACCTTCGCCAAAATGGACTATGGGAAGGCCAAGGCGTTTCTGAGAACGTCGGACCGCAGAGTCGTCATCAAGGCGGATGGCCTCGCCGCGGGGAAGAATGTTGTTGTTCCCGACACGCCCGAAGAGGCGGAGAAAGCTCTCGAAGAAGTAATGCTCGGCAGCAAGTTCGACAAAGCTGGTGAAAGGGTAATCGTTGAGGAGTACTTGGAAGGCTATGAGATCAGTGTTCTCACCTTCGCCGACGGAAGTTCGATCCTGGCATTGCACCCTGGCCAAGACCATGAGCCGGCTCACAACGGTGACGAAGGACTGAACACAGGCGGCAAGGGCGTGTGCATAAGGTTCCGTCCGTTTCCGCTGCATAAGTGACCTAAATCAAAGAAACCATTATTCGACCAACCCTTCGTGGTCTTGAGCTGGATGATAAGCTCGTCCGGTTGGTTCTCTTACTGAGCATACCACTCGCCCTGGGTTGCAGGCAGGTCATTCAACGGCATGCTTTTTCCAGGAATAATGATGACAGCATCTGGGGCCCAAAGTCCTTGAGTACAACGCTCGGTTTGGAGATCCCGAGACGCAGAGCATGATACTGCTCCTTTCAGACGAGGCTCTGCCTGAGCTCATTCTCGCGTGTATGGAGAAGAGGCTTGCCGATGTCAAACCGAGTGTGCCTTCGGAATTCGCTTGCAACATGACTGTCGCAGCGGGCGTTTACCCGGAATCATATCGCAAGGGTGATATCGTTCGGATGGACACGCCTCTCCAAGGTAGGCGAGCCGATCAACACTTCGGCCAGGCAGGCGCTCACACCGGCAGGTGTACACATCTTCCACACAGGAACCGAACGAGTTGGCAGCGAATCAAAAACGGCGGGTGGCCGTGTCTTTTCCGTAGCAGCGACTGGCAAGACTCTGAAAGAAGCGATCTCGGCTGCCTACGCGGGAGTCGAAGGCATTCACTTTGAAGGCATGTCCCATCGAAGGGACATTGCTGCTAGGTAAGCCGAATCGAAGCTCGGCCGTCGCAAATATTCGAACTGACACAGTTCTCCCAGTTCCTTGAAGCCGGAGCTAAGAGGAGAAGTTGGGGAAGATCCTTAGGGTCGAAGCATGCTAGGCTAGTCGGAGCTTGCTCCGTTGCCGTCGAGACCTTCTTGTTGGGACAAACTTCCCCCCTCCGTCTGGGATGACCAATGGAAAGGGAAAGCGGATGTACTGTAGAAAGACGCCTGAGATAGCTTGGCGTATGTTTGTGCATAATTGTTTCAATCTATAGTGTCCTGTTGTGCATCGCCCGCTTGATTAAGTCTTGAGTTTGCGGGCTTCTGATAGGGTACTGTACGCTGCAAAGCTTTCGAAGCGTCGACAGGTCAAGCTCTTTGGGTCGGCTGATATAACTGCCTCATAGAAGCCTCAATTTGAGAAGCCGAGGTGCAGAGCTTTGTAAGTGAAACATAGCCAGCCACTGACGCACGACGGCGACGCGAAGGCGAGGTGCAGGATGCGGGCGACCGATGGAGGCGAGATCTAGACCTTTCTCGTATGATGTCATGTAGCAAACAGTGCTATTTTATGTTATATTCTTTTAGGAGCTCTCCAACAGCAGAGTTCCGGCGATTGTGGTGGTGGTCCATTGCCGATATTAGTCGGGCGGCTGGCCGGTTTGATCCAGCAACTTCGTAGAGCACCACTAACCTACCTACCTATTCGCGATGCACGTCTTTGTCGTCCCGGCGTCACCCAAGACTGGGCAGGCCACAATTCGAGCCCTCTTGGATGATGTCTCCCATCCCTATGTGACTGGAGTCTACAGAGACCTGGGAAGGGGGGTGCCTGCCGAGTTCCGAGATCACCCGCGATTCACGGCCATCAAGGGCGACGTCGCCAACGTCGGGACCCTCAAGCTGGCCGGCGCGGACGCTGTCGTGACCATCACCCCGCCGTTGCACATCGAGTCCAAGCCGACAGCAAGGGCACGGGAGATGGCTGCAAATGTCAAGTATGCCATCGGAAGGGCGGGAGGCACTGTGCAGCGGGTGGTGTATGTGTCGAGTGCGGGGGCTCACTTGGAACATGGTACGGTAAGTCTGGTCCAAAAGAGTCGAGGTGAATATCAGCTCGGGGCGATTTTTTATATTTGTTTCCCCAACTTTACTTCTTGTAGTTTGGTTGAGTAACACGCGAAACCATAGGGCGAGATCAAGACAAACTATGAGGCGGAGCAAGCTCTCACCGGCGCGGCACCTGAAGTGGTTTTTGTCCGGTGCGCCTACTTTATGGAAAATTGGAAGACGGCGCTAGAGACGCTCAAGACCGAGTTGCCGTTCTTCTACTCTGTCTTGTGCCCCGAAGACTTGAGAATACCCATGGTACGTGATGACTGCGCCGACTACTTACTGGTGATGCAGTTGGTTGACGTGATTCATTACTGACTTGCATGAAACAACAAACAGGTGTCGGTGAGAGACATCGGCCGGATGTGCGCGGCGCAAGTGCTCGACGCGGGATCGCCGCTGCCGCACAACCCTCATGCCTTTGACCTCCAGGGCCCGCGGTCGTATTCGACGCGGGACGTGCGGAGGGCCTTTGAGGCGGCCCTGGAAAAAGAGGTCGAGGTGAGGCTGGTGAGAGACGAAGAGTTGGAGGGATTCTTCGCGCAAGCCTTCAAAGAGCCGATGGCGGGTATGTTTGTAGAGATGACCAGGAGCTTCTTGCCAGGTGGTATCTTGGCTGCGGAGAGATATGGAGGATTCAAGGTGCAAAGAGGGACGGATACCCTGGAGGAGGTTGTGAGAGGCTTATTGTCGGATTAAGAATCCAGAGGTGGAGTTTGTAAAGCATTGATAATCACATGAATTGGCACATACATTTCTTCAACAGCACCAACGAGACCCGTCTTTTGGTAACTAAGTAGTAGTGTAGAAGAGAGATCTCTCAACAACCATAGCGCCGTCCCTTCTTAAACGGATCAGCCGGGAGGGAACCCCAACATCGGATCTCCACATCAGAGAGCCATTTAAATAGACCCGCCTTGCTAGCTCAATCGGTAGAGCGTGAGACTCTTAATCTCAAGGTTGCGGGTTCGACCCCCGCGTGAGGCTCAAATCCTCACCGCGATTGGCATAGCCACTCTCACGGGTTAATAAACTTTTTTTTTCGCTTTCGCGACGACAAAGATATCCCATTGAACGATGATGATACGAAATGTTTCCAGTCAGGGAGGACCTTTGCTCTGTCAGTATGTCGGTTTCCTTTCCCATCCGCGCGGCTCGACCGACCCGGCTGCATCGGCTCCGCTATCGTGCTGTTCCTCTTCCATTTCGCGTCCCATCTGCCGGGACCCATCGTCATCTCCAAATACCTATTTGAGCATCGGGTCGGTCTGGAGAGGAAATGTCTATAATCTTATTTGTCTCTTCCAAGCAAATGTTTGAAGAAAAGGGGAGTATTTCATCGCTGCTAAACACGGATCATAACCAGCGCCAGTGTCGTGCTGTATGATCCAACAGGCTGCTGGGCAGGATATCATCACCTGCAATCATGCATATGGTCCTTCCGTCTTCCTTGCGCCGTAATACGCCATGACAACTCGTCCTCTCGGCACAAAGTACGTGAGAGGCGACCCCGAGATAAAACAAAAACCTCATCTGTTACGCGCTTCCAATATCGAGTCCAGCGGCGCCGCATAATTACCATATCTCCATTACCTTCAGCCACATTAATCTTCCAGAGAAGGCCATCTCCATCTTCATTTTCAGTACATCATAGTCATTATTTGCAGTTGCTCCCGCTGCCGTTGGGCGTTCCTCTCGGCGAGGATTCTCTTGACACGCCGTCGGCCAGTGTTGATGAAGTGGTACTGCGGGGGATACTCCTGCTCGACAGCCTGCGGGTATGTCCAGTAAACGAGGAAGGCCAGAACCATGTTGGCGAACCGGCCAGCCGGCGTGAGCCTTGGCTTCTTTCGCGCAAAGTGTCGCCATTCGAGCGTGAGAATAATGTTGCCGAGGAAGTTCAACAGGCGAAATGCCCTGCGTATGTGAGTGGAGGTTGACACGGGACAGAAACGGAGATGCAACGTACATATTCAGCACAATGAAGATCAGGGTCACGAGGACCCTTCTATCCCAGGCTCCTTCCACACCACCTTCCACGTCGTTGACAAGAACGTAAAGAGGCAAACACCAGAGGGCGAGGATTGCGCCTTCGAGTACGCCAGTAAAGTGATATGTGCGCTTGTGTTCACCTCTGACAACGAGAAAGGCCAGGCACCACCACAGCAGAACGAAGTTGACCTGTTCGAGTCAGCAACCCACCCTCAAACGAGGCTCATGATAACATAAACTTACAATGGCAGCCACCAAGACCAAAATTTCGTCCCGGAAGAACCTCCAGCATAGCCCAGAGGCGACAATACCGAGACTCAGTTGAATCCAGCCCAAGACGAAGTATACAAGGAGCACGTTATTGTAATGACTGTAGCATTCCTTGTGAAACTCGGGCTGGTTGGGCGCCGCGCCGCTCGCGACGGGATAGCCGCACCACCTGCAGATCCACACGCTGGCGTAGTTCCCCAATGCCACCTTCTTGCCCACGGCCAGCTCGTCTTCCTGGTACGCGCAGTCGACGCACTTACTGGCGAGCGGGTAGCGGGGGTGGTTGTAGTCGGCCCAGAGAAGGCTTCCACGCGTAGGGTCGTATTTTAAGCAAATGTAACAGTGCGCCAGCAAGGCGAGACGGAACTGTTCGCCAAAGAGGTCTCGGATGGTCTGTTTCGTGAGGAAGTTGCGGTAGAAGCGGCAGGTGCGGCGCAGGTTCTCAAGCTCGCCGAACTCGAGGTAGTCGATGATCATGAGGTGCAATTCAGGTGGGAGGTCCATGAGGCTGTTGCCCGTCTTGGGGCCGAGGCTGCGGGAGCGGCGGCGGGGGTCCAGGGAAACGACCTTCTCAATGACCGAGTCACGCCGGGATCGGGATGTGCGAGGCCGGGCGCTCTGGGGCCGGATCGAGCCCCCATCTTTACCGGAGATTTGCTGCTCGAGCTCAAGGGGGAGGGGTGACTCGAGTGGTGAGGGTATGTACTGAGCGGGCGAGGCGGCGGGTGAGAGGTTGAGCGGTTGAGGGGACGGGGAATTAGGATGAATCTGCGGCGCGAAAGATATGGCAGATGGAGTGAATGAGGGAGAGAGCTGAGCCGTGCTGGGTGAGTGGACCGCAGCTGAGGGAGATGACAACGGTGACACGGGCTGAGATTGGGTTCCTGGGACGGTGAGGGTTTGAGTGGTAATATTGTTGGTCAAGGTCTGGGCATCGGAGGTGGATGAGATGCCGATCGAGTGAGTGGTGAGAGCTGCTTGAGGAGGTGGTGCATCGTCATGATTGGGGTATTGGGCTGACGGGCCGAGGGTCAGCGTAGGGAGGACATGATTATGAGGCACAGCGTCGGCAGGTAACGGAGCGGGCTCCGGCGCAGTCGGGGTTAAGGGCAGCGGCGGCGAGGCAAGCGGCACGGCCGTGTATTGCGAATGAGTCGCCGTGTGAGGCGGATGCTGGGCCTCGAGATCGAGTTGAGCGTTTGGTGGGGGGGCGGATGTCGGCGCATGAGCATGAGGATGAGCGGTGGCCTCGGGGCTGGGAGACGCAGCGGCCAGAGATGGGGCCGAGGAGGAGGTATCGGACGAAGAAGGTTGGTCTCGCTGGATCTTTTTGCGGACGCTGCGAGCAGCACGGGATATGCCCCTGCCGAAGGACCGGACGACGTCATCCATAGTGAGCCCGGCACAGGGAGATTATGTTGGAGGAGGGCTCGACGGTGACGCACCGCCAGCGGATGTTATGTGCCGTGGCACGCAGGCACGAGATGTGTTGTTGAGGGTCGGCTGGGCGACCGGGGATTCCCTCGTCACGGAGGGTTGAAACTGGTTGGAACCCGGCGTGCTGCAGAGAGGACTGATGTGAAACGGGTCTATGGGCCGCGCCGGGAATCCCAGGCAAAAAGATGGGGCGAGGGCCAAGGGGTGGAAATCATAAGGTTGTGAGTGAGAGAGTATGAGAGAGAGTCGAGTTTGGTGGGCAGCCGAGAGATTCAGTGAGCTGACGAGGGGATGAGTGGAGGGGCGGGTCGTCTGGTCCTAGCCAATGTCTGCAATCGTAGCCTCGGTGGCTAAAGATGAATAGGACATTGTTATGGCTCAGGGGAGGAAGAAGATGGACAGGTAAGGTGGTAAGGGATTGAAGAGGGGGAAAATGGAAATCAGCAGCAGCAGCAGCAGCGGCGGCGGCAGCTGAAGAGGAAGAAGAAGAGTAGGAAGATGGGGGACGGCATTGGTGGTAAAAGGACGATCGAATATTGATCGATCTGGGATGCGGCTGCCCGCTCTGGGCCCTTTCGTTTCTTCTTCGTTCACCCACTTGCAGGCAGACTAATGAAGTAAGTACGGGCGGACTTGACTTGACTCGACCTGGTCCGATGCAGGGTTGCTTTCTCGTTCCTGGGGTTTTCTTTCGGGGGTTCCGCTCGGGTCGGGTTGAATACTAGGTATGCAGCAAGCGCAAAGCTAGCTAGCTAGGTAGGTACCTAGCTTCCAAGGACCAAGGCGCGGCACAGAGAGACGCTAGTGGGAAAAAAGACTGAAGGAGGAGAGTCAGTAGGTAACATCTTGTCTTTACACCGGGCAGTCACTGCAAGTGGTCTCGTCTCACCTTTTTAGAGGCAGTTGCAACGGACGGGCTGGAATGGGCGACCGCCACGCAGAGACGGTACTATATAGGGAGGTTGGTTGGTCCGCTGGTATGTGGTTAAGTAGTAAGGGTACCGCTGAGAGGGTGGAGAGCCCGAGACTTGTTGGTACGATAAGGCGCGCGTGTTCCGGCGCAAACGCGGTGGAAATGGTGTGTGTAGTGCGCCCTGGGCGTGGATGATTGATTCCAGGAGGAGGAGAAGGAGGAGGAGATGAGGGGGAGAGGGAGGAAGGCGACAGAGGGGTACGCGATCGATGTACTGGCGCCGTGCTACAAGGCAAGTACCTTTGCAGTCCAAGACACCCCGGGGAAGTTGGAGGTGGGATCCCGGTCCGTAGGCCATGTATTGTACGTACGATACGATGTACAGTAAGTAGTACGGCCCAGCGTTCAGGCGTCGATACTATTACTGGGCTTTGGGGTCTTTGTCGAACGAGAGTGGTACGGGCATTTGCTGATGGAACCGAACGGTCGGTCTTGTTGTCTTATGAACGAAAGATGCATGTGGTGGAGGAAGAGAAGTTGGACGAGGGAGAGAAAGGGAGAGAATATGGCCGACCACTTCAGGTCAATCAATCTAGGATTCTAGAACGGCAAGCAGGAAAAGGCCCCTCCTTCTTAAAAACCTTGATCGTTTTTAATACAAGGAAAGTCCTCCAAACTAGTCATACATCTTACCTGCCTGCCTACAGGGTCTACTGGTACAGCACAGTACCTGTCCTGGAGGTGCTAACTAGTCGGTAGGTATATATACATACATACCTGCCTAGGAACCTACATAGGTACAATAAAAGCCTCCCTCTGTACCAAACAAAAGGCCTTGCCTTGCCTTGCCAAGCCAGGAGGCCTTCTCTTCCCGTACGAATGTGGCACATCACCTTGGACCGCTCAGTCAGCCTCAGGCTCCCTCAAAACACAGCCAAGCATCTTCATGTCCAACTTTAGTAACCTAGGGTCGACCCGTGTTAGGCTTTGGGTGTGCCGCACGTTTCGAATAACTAGGGGTCCCGCGCCTGTTCCCTCCACCTAGCTCACCTGCGTCCTTGCTTGCTTCCCTTACCAGCCAATAATACCACCCACTCACACATCTTCCGTATCCGTACAGTAGGTAGGAAGGTAGGTAGGTGCGTACATCGTAGCTCTCCGTAGGTACGCTGGCACGCTACGCTGGGTGGCCAAGACGGCTCCCGGGACCTCCATGTGGCCTGCCTCGCACAGGGCTCCGAGAAAAGCTCTGGGCCACGCCGGCAGCCAGGGGCCCTTCACAGGACCGGACCCCTGGATGGCCGGACAGGAGGGGTTCGAATCGGCCAAGCCACCCCGGCTTTCTTCAAGGAACGTTTCAACAAGTGAGCTTGCTTGATAAATGCCAACCATTGAGCGGTCGAAGCCATGCCCCGCATTCCGCCAGTTTTTGAATATTTACCACTTTAGAGAGCTATGCAGTGGCAGGCTAGCAGGCAGGCAATCTAGCGACGTCGGTAGCAAAACACGGCCTCGTGATGGCCGTGGTGCAGTTGTTTGGTTTGGCCCTCACACATGCTTGGTGGGAGTCAGATCAATGTTCTGGTGAGCCAACGCGGCGAGGGCCAGACGTCGCTCAAAAGGCGTGATGTGGCCAAACACGAGAAGGTGAGGGAAGGCCCGGGAGGGGGATGTTTCCTTTCTAACCTGACCTGCCCGCTAGGCCTCTTTGCAGCATACTAATCGTATATTACCGCCGCGTATTTTATTGATGATCAATCCACAGAGATCGACTGGCTGACTAGCTGAGCATCCGGGCGATGATATATTCCATCATGCTGCTGCTGCTGCTACTACTCCTCCTCCTTATCACATTATGCGCAGGTTTACCATACATGGCATTGACGAAATCATATCATCAGGTGACTCAAATTGAGTTGGGCAGAGTTTCGGACATTGGCAAAATTACGCAAACTCTCGCTGATACCACCTACCCACCCGGTGTGCAAAAAAACTGCACACTTTTGCCCATCTACACCAAATGCTCCCTTTCCCTACCCCGATCCATAGAACCATGAAAATCTAACAAAATACCATATAAATAAGCAATTTAAATGCTTATAGCATTATCTATAAGAACAATATCATTCTGCTCTCTCTTTTAATACTTTCTTTAAATCGCTAAGGCATTTTATCTACCTTCTTATTGATAGTCTCTTGCTGTAACTCTTGCTTCTAGGCCTTAAGCATTTAGGGTAGGTAGGCTAAAGTATGCAAGTTTTTTTGCACACCGGGTGCTACCTAGGTACCGGTAGGTAGGCAATCAGGGGATTAAGAGAGACGCCAGCTGGCGACGGCTGGGAATCTATTGTCATCGTACATCTTAAACTACTCCGTACCTGTACGAATAGAACATCATCAGTGATCCCCGGATTTCTATGGGGCCGGACATCCGATGGAGTGGGGCGGGTGGACGAGATGGACACTAGCCTAAGGATACATTCGTACATGACGTGCAAGCCACATCACGTGAACTTGAGCCACAAGTGTGTGCACCAGCCTCGTGAGGGTCGCTTTCTCTGTCTGCGTTTTGCGTCGACATCAAGGTTAACATCAGCAACGACGTTTATCCAGATGGCAGCACATCCCCTCCATGGCCGGAGACAGGCTGCATTTTGGCCCAGCCTGACAGGGAGGTTACTTCTCACTGATTCATGAGCTTCATTTGGCCATCTCGCTGCAGTGCAGCGGGCTTGGCCAAGGCCTGCCTGCTGCCATACGATGCGCCGCGGAGCCTCACACCAAGGTAAAGCCAAGGTATGTATGTGCTTCTCTGCCACCGCAGCTTCTTCTGATCTTCAGGCTGCTTGCTCGCGCGGAAGGAGCGTTTCTATCTGCTGCTTTCCATCCTCTCTGAAGCGGCCAGTGCCGTGTGCTACACATTCATCAGCAGCCTCTGCTGCCTCGCTCATCACATCACACAGTCGGTCACTCAGTCACACTCTCAGCCCGCTCGCCCGCCCGCAGCCTCCAAGGTTCGGTTCCTGGCTCCTGCGGGTCGGGTTTACTTCGGCTGACGCAACATTCCGGCCATAACACTCAGTCCACCAAACCTGCCGCACCCGCCGCTAGCGCCATAACACAGCCAGTGAGCCCGCCATCCACAGCAGAGCTTCATCCGACGAATAGGAGCGCCCAGGAGCTCATCAGCAAACTCTGAGGGAGGCGAGGCAGAAGCACCAGCCGCACCGCACCGCACCGCACCCGCAGAAACAGCAGCAACAACAGACAGACTCTCTGGCGGACCGTGGACCGTGAACGACAGAGCAGCAGCAGCAGCAGCAGCAGCAGCACCCACCACCTGTCCCCCCCCCCTCTCACACCTCAGCTATCAATCATAACACACCGATCCACGATTTTCTTGCTCGCCCCTAAATCTCCCTCGACATTCGCGCCCCCCCCCCCCCCCCCCCCCCCCCCCCCCCCCCCCCCCTGCCGTCACCGTCGAACAACAACAATCACCGTCCAGTCTGACAGCTAAATTTCTGCCATCTCCATTCAACTCCACCAAAGCTCCCTTCAACAACCCCTCCAACTCCAACACAAATCCGCAACAGCCTTCTTCGCGTAGAGACTTGTTTTTCTCTCTCTTGTTAGGACTTGCATTCGACAACGCGCATTCCATCCCCACTTTGACCGAATCATAGAATTTTATTTCAACCCGAATCTAATCGAGTCCTTTCGTGCCCTCACATCAGCATCAACAGCAATGGCCGGCGGCAAGGGAAAGTCTGGCGGAAAGACGTCCGGAGGCAAGGCTGCGGCCGAGGTCCCCAAGAAGCAGCAAAGCCACTCTGCTCGCGCTGGTCTCCAGGTAAGTTGCGCGCTCTACTGATGATGCGCCGGTTCTGCACCTTGGTTTTTGGGCCCCGATATCGAGTATCGACCGACACACGACTCCCTATTCAACGCGTCTCACCCGCAATACTCGACCGACCCAGTCTCTCTCTATCGATTCCCCACGCGATGCGCCAGTTTCCATCAATAAACATGCTGCGCAATCATTTTCTTCTTTTGCATCGTATACCTGGCTTGTCATCATGTACTGGATGCTGGTCGCGTGCATAATGGATGAGTTGGGGCTCGAAACTAAGGGCGCAAAGACCGCATCGCACGCAGTCATGAAAATTTCTTAGGCCAGCCGTCCCAGGTTGCTAACCACACACTCTTCAGTTCCCCTGCGGTCGCGTCAAGCGCTTCCTCAAGGCCAACACCCAGAACAAGATGCGCGTCGGCGCCAAGGCTGCCGTCTATGTCACTGCCGTTCTCGAGTACCTCACTGCCGAAGTCCTCGAGCTCGCAGGCGTACGTTTCCCTTCTTCCTCCACTCTCCCTCCCCGTATCCCGTTGACTCATCGGGATTGCTGCCTGGACTCCTGACTTACACGCGTCCCGCAGAACGCCGCCAAGGACCTCAAGGTCAAGCGTATCACTCCCCGCCACCTGCAGCTCGCCATCCGTGGTGACGAGGAGCTCGACACTCTGATCCGTGCCACCATCGCCTTCGGTGGTGTCCTGCCACACATCAACCGGGCGCTCCTTCTCAAGGTCGAACAGAAGAAGAAGGCCAAGGCGCTTGAGGCATAAACACCCGACATGCCTTGCAACATAATCAACGTTGATATTTCCGGTTGGCTTTTTTCTTAGGACGATAGTTTTTTTTTGGGGGGGGGGATGCGGTTCGGTCTGAAGGGATGCTCTTTTTCCGCTTTCCTTGACACTGGTCAAATATGAGGACGGATGCAAGTGCGCTAGAAGTTGCATAATCTGCTTCACTACGTGTTTGGAAACAAAAGAAAAGAAAGAAGAGCATGCGATGGCTCAAGTGCGTGGGTGCATGCTGGGGTTTTCCATCTTGGAGACGTTGACGGGCAACGGTGCTGGAAAGAGGCCGCAAAAGAGCCAAGAGCGCGTTGTTCATAACAGCGTTGCAAGACCGCCAGCCTGCACGCTTCCAAGCCCTGCACAGGCAGATTCGCCCCGAGCCTGGCACTCAGCTCAACAATGTACAACATTTCGAGGTTCCTGTTTCGGTTCCCAACCAGGCACGCGCGGATATGGCACTTGGCTGATGGGCTTAGATAGACGAAATAAAATTGTAATGGGTGGGTGTGGGATTACAAAATCTTTCTGTCTTTCTACTGCTTGTGCCCGACGGTATGCATGCTTGACTTCTTCTCTTCGGTCGGCGGAGGTGGGAGGGAGCTTCCATCAAACCACCATCCCACCGTTTCCATTTTCGACGTCCTCAACCTCTTCGAAACGAGGACCCTCATCCTCGCAGCTCCGTCCATCATCCCGCTCCAGCCTTCCAGCCACCACGCGGACCGGCAAACTCCCGAGCATCACCGGATCGATGGTCTGTCATGGTCCCATATACCCATATATGGCCATGGCGGAGCTGCTGCCATCGTAGTCGGGGCACCCGCCAGCAATGGACCCCGATCCCGACTACAACATCACCTCTCCGTGACGCGTCGCCCGTAAGTGGCGGCACTGAGAAGGATAGTCGCACTCCCGCCAACAGTCCCCCCGCCGCCCCCGCCGCCCCAGCCGCCCGTGTCGGCCCTCGGACGCCGGGGGTCGGGACGGGGGCCGAACCCCCACGCCCTCGCGCCAGGTGGCCCACGCCCTCCAGCGCTGGTAGTCGAACTCCATCCGGCACACCAGTCCCCTGCGCCGCCCGGGCCGGGTGCAGAGCCGGTGGCCGCAGCGGAGGCAGCGTCGCGTGCAGGCGAGGCGGGCGAGGGTGCTGCAGTTGTGGCAGCGCCAGGTCCAGGGGCGAGGGAGCGGCAGCGGCCGCGGGCGGAAAGAGGTTGGGGAGAGGAGCGTCTGGGACGCGGCATCGGAAGAGTCTGGGGAGGTAGATGGCAAGGAGTGCCGTGTTCGATAGCCGTGGCCGGGGAGGGGCTGAGAAGAAAAGGCTCTTGGTGTTGCCGGATGAGGGCCGGATGGCGATGCCCTGCGTGGGGTATGGGTTCCGTCCGGCCGCGGAGAGCTCTCGGGGCTCTTGAGTTGCAGTGGTCTCGTCATCGTCGACGTGTCCCTCTCGACGAGCACGACTTGTTTGGTGCCGTTCCGCCGGAATCCAGTTCGAGGCCGCCCTATATGGGACTCCCGCGGAATTTTTAGGCCCAGAAGTGAGGCAAGCGTGATTCCGAGGCGTCTAGTAGGAAAGCCCGAGATATTTCTTCAAGTAGATGCGAACAGCACATGGTGACTGAATGACTGGAGACGCCGGCGGGTGGATGATTGCAGACCAAAACAGTGACCGGTCAACAACGAGCCGCTTCAAAGTCTCAGCAAAACCGGGCGCGTCATTAGCGCAAACAGCCTCGTTGTCAAATAATCCACTCAACTCAACATGGGATGTCGGAAGAAAGAAAAAAAAAAGAAGAAGGAGAAGAAACGGGGACCAGTCATCAGACATACCTGTCAAATCAGATGCAACACGGCCCCAGGCCTCGGAGAACGAGGCCTTCTTGACCCGCGGCGCCCCCCTTCTCACCCTGCGACAAACATCACAAAGGGGCGCGCTCCCTCCCACACCGTCTCCGCGCTCATGGAGCGTCTCGGGACGTTCAGTTCGGACCGAGACGATGTCCGGATCGGCGGTGGCGCGATATCTCCTTTGACGGCCGGCTGCTTGGCGGAAAACCGGGTCCCTGGTCTCGGGGTCTCTCTCAAACATGGGTGGACGACGACGCGGAGACGCCCCCCTCCCTGTTTCATCAACATCGTATCTTCTCGTTTTGTTTTTATTGAAACGGCCTCGAGGGATCATAAGACGGGAGAGAATAAGAAAATGTTGATCGTCGGATTGAGCATATCGTTGAGAAATCGACATGTTTCAGGGAGACCCAATCAGCATTGGCCACCAATTCATAGCTTGTCCCATCCTTGCCCCAATCGTAAAGGAACTCCCTTCACGATACATTCATCATCGTAAGAACTCAAAAGTCTGAAACCAAACGCAGTATATTTGACAAGGCTCAAAACGGCAGCGCCCCTGTGTGCGGCTCTCCCCGTACCCTCCATTCTCTTCAAATTATCCACATGCCCGAGACACAATCCCGCAGGCAAACTAAATGCCCGGCAGTCCCCGTACTCTGCCATCTCTTGTCTCCTGACATATCAACACGAGATTCATCATCCACTGATCTCGTCCTGTCCTCTTCTCCCAAAATTCTCGCAAATGTATGGTAAATAATCCTCAAAACAAATAGCAAACTCTTAACAAACAGGCCGCAAGAGGCCGGCCAAACACGAACAAGTAGCTCCAATGCAGCCTCAACGCCAACGATCCCACCATGTGTTCCGGAAGACATATAAAGAGTGAATAGATGAGTTCGCGGGCGATGACGCACTCGAAAGGGATTGAGGCTGTGGTTTCAAAGGACCCAGATAGAAAAGAGCGAGGAGTTTGTGACCCGAGAGGAAAAGACTACCAAACCGGGAAATGCCAGTACGAAACAACGCCCCAAATCAGTTTCAACTTTTCTTTTCATCAACGAGCAGCTAGTGGGCTGCTGTTGTTCTGAAGTCGACACTCGAGCCGGCCTTGGTCATGAGACCAAAAAAGACAATACCGGCCTTGGATGATGGTCTTTAGGTGATGCCGGACCGCGGTAATTAGGTGAGTATAGTCATGGTCGCCGAAGCATGTTCTCGTCATCCAAAATCGGGTTTTGTCGAGCATGCTGGTACAGCTATCTAGACATAAAAAGGTCGTAACAGCGTATTCATCGTCAATGGTGGTTCATATGCTTCCGCGCGCCATCAAAGATATGGCGCGGAAACACGAGGGTATAGGGGACCGCCCATGGGCCTTTTTTTAGCCATGTCGAAATGGTTGCCCATATCAAGTTCTTTTTTCTTGTATCCAGGTTTCTTTTCCGTTCATCCTTCTCTTGTCGTGAAACAGCGATGAGCTGAGATTTCCTTGCCGGGCGGATGCCATGAATCCAAAATCGGATGCCGCCACAACGTTGAATTCTTCTATCCACCAAATCCGAGACGGCCGAGAGAAACATCATGACGCTGCCAAAGGCTCGTTTTCAACAAAATCATCATTATAAGCAGTATGGATAGGGTGCAGGAGTGTCCATCATGAAAAGCAATGGCGGATATAACACAGGGGGGTGGATTTGTCGATTACCGAGCGGTGGGGGGCTTGGTGAACTCGTCGAATGTCGTTTGTAGTCTCTATGCGTCGCGAGTCATGAATCGTGTCCTCATTGTAATTGTTGTCATGGCAGTCTCGGCGAGGTATTAGGAATCGAATTTTGTCTAGTGGAATCGAGACGCGCCTGCGCTTCCAGCGCGAGGGGCATTGTCTGAAGAATCTGTCGCCAGTTAGCTTTGGAAGGGGCCAATGAGATAAAGGGGGTGTCGTGGAAACTAACCGCTTCCGCGATGCATGTGGCCGTTGGAGCGGTTGCGGCCGGTGAAGCCGGCAGAGGCTTCCCACTCGGGACCTCGGGGCTGTCTCTCGGGAGCATTGCGGTTGCCACTGTTAGCACCTGGGCGCTGGCTCCCAATGGCACCAGGGGTGCTGCGCGCCTGGGAGTGAGCAGCAGACTCGTACGACCCGAGGTTAAGTCCGCCGAGCGAGCTGAGCAAGCTGCTGTCGGTTCCGGGAGTGCCAACCGTACCGGAAGTGGGCGTCAGATTGGGCGTAGCAAGCTGGCCCGACTGGTTCACGCCTGCGTTGTAGTCGCCAAAGCGAGGATTCGAGTTACCTGACTGCGGGATGTTGCCAATGCCGTTCATCGCCGTCAGGTAACCCGAGGAGGACGCAGACGGGCTGGGGCTAAAAGAGCGCAGGTCGGCAAAGCTCTTGGCAGCACGAAGGTTAGCAAGACCGTTCCCATCAGGGCTGCCGGGAAGCTCCAGAGTCGGGCCCTGGCGGCCAATGGCATGGGAGTAGTTGGTGCTGGCACTGCGAGCTTCCCTGTCCGCAGCGAAGTCGAAGGTAGCTGCTCTGCTGAGGCCCTTCTTGTGGTAGTCCAGACCGACAGCGGGCGAATGAATCTGGGCTGTGGGCGACGGAAGCTGTCGCTTGACTACGTGGATCTGGCGCGACTCGGCCTCTCCGACAGAGCTGTGCTCTAGTCCCATGTGGTGGGCCAGGATGTGAATCCGTCGGCGCTGCTCGGGCGCAACGGTGGACGGGAAGATTAGAATCTCGCGGGATGTGTCACGCTTGAAGAGGGTGAGCTCGGTGTAGAATTCGAGAGTCTCGGGGTCATTCAGGTCGATATCTCCATCTGTTTTGTCAGTATGCACGCATGGTATACAATGCAGCAAGTTTGACTTACCCAGTGGACCACGGGGAGGGTTGCTCGAGACACTGTTCAGAGTCTGCAACGATGGCTGCTGGTGCAGCATCGGAGCGCGGTGCTGCTCCTCGAGTTGTCCACGCCTCTCCCTCTTCTCACGTTCAATACGCTCCCGCTCGGCCTCGGGCAGCATCTTCTTGTATTCGACCCTCAGCTTGCGGCCGTGAACTTCCATGCCGTTCATAGCATCGATGACAATCTTTGTGTCTTCGGGGGACTGGAAGTTGGCAAAGGCCAAACCGCGGAAGACACCGTTGTCAAAGTGATAGTTGAAGGCATAAGGCTGAGGCAGATGCATTTCCAACATGACGGCAGCAAGGGTCTCCTTGCGCACAGCAAAGGGAATATTCTTAATAACGATGGCGGTGGGGATCAGCTGCTCCTCTGTTTGTGAGCTGGGTCGCATGTCGCCTTGTCCGTCGTAGCGAAGACCGTTCGACATTCCGCCGTTGATGCTAGATCCGTATGACCCGTGCATACCGAGGCCCTGGTCGGTCCAGTTCTTCAAGAGTGGAGATCAGTTTACTGAGGTGCAACGAGTGGATGGTTGGGGTGCATCAGGGACTTACCGTGGGTAGGGCGGCTCGACGGTTGACGCTCCTCTGTCTGTTGGCACCATTCATGGCACCGCTAACCGTTGCAACAGCGCCAGCGTTGTAGTTCCATGTCTGGCTGTTGTCGAGCATGTATCCCCCGGGCATTCCATTAGCGGACATTTGATCCATTGCTCTAGGGTTGTAGCCAAGGCGGTCGGATGGGAACAGGGCGGAGGACCCCAAGCCGTTGTCGTAAGGACGCTGAGCCTGACGGGGTAAGGAGAGGCCAGATTGGAAGCCGCCCGCATAGGCCCTCGAGGAGCTCGGTGAGCGATTAGGGGGGGCTGAATAGTCGAGATACATGTCGTGTTGTTGCTGACTCATTGTTTTATTTGAGATCGAGTCTCGGCGACAGGCAGATACTGGGTCGAAATCCAGCACCTGTGTGATATGCCGACTAGGGAGTGGTGTGGGATGTTGGTTGAGGGGGAGAGATGCAGGTTGGCAAGGGGCAGCTGGCAAATGCAGTGGGAAAAAATGCCCTCGACAAGACTGACGTGTTGTGGACGGGGAGAATCAACGCCCTGAGGTCTGGTGGGCGACGCAGCTGCAGTATGCGGAATAGGAATAGAATGTAGTTCGCCAGACAGACACTCAAGGCAGGCTGCAACAGAAAGCCGCAGGAATTCTTCCTTTTCCGTCGTCGTCGTCGTTGTCGTCGTCGTTGTCGTCGTCTTCGTTCGCCGTTGTATTTCCTCCTTCCCTTTCCGATGGACGGCCGTTCGCTCGTTGAGATCGCTCGTCGTTACAGTCGTGCAGGTTCCCGGAAGATGGGACTGAGAAGTAGAGTGGGAGTGAGTATGCGAACGGCAAAGTAGTCGCACGCTGTGACCTAGGGGAGAGAAAGAAGGCGAGGGAAAACAACAAATGCCGTGGCGGATGTTATGTAGGGGCGTGGGAAGGGGAGATGGGAAGAGTATGCTAGGTAGGTTGGTAGGTACGGCAAGTAACCGGCGGGAAGACGTGGATGCGGGATTGGTATGTATTGAATTTGGATTGGATGATACGGGCTTTGCGGGATGGGCGCAGATGGGTCGGTGCTTGCTTTTCGCTCGCTTGCTCTTGTTTCTCCGCCGAAGACGCAGGGCAGCGCAGCGTAGCGCAGCAGAACAGAGCAGAGCAGAGCAGCACAGAGACAGATACAGTCGCAGTCGCAGACACACTATGGCCTGGGAGGTGGGTGTTGCTGTGTGCGCCTTTTAGAGGGGGGTGAAGGGCAGGCGGGCGCAAAGGACGAGTGGCCGGTGTTGTTGTTGGTGAATGGTATGTGTGTGTGTGTGTGTGTGTGTATGGATGGATGGGGTCGTAGTGTGTTGGGTTGGAAGACGAAACGTAAATGTAGTTTAGGTAGAGGACGAAGATCGAGAGCAGACCAGTAGGAAGGGGGGAACTGAGGTGAGGGAATGGATTACGACAGGCGTTGCTGCTTTCCGCCTGGTGTTGAGGCTCAAATAATCCAAGAGCGAAGGGGGAAGGAAAGGAGAGGGAAGGGGGTTAAGGGGAGGGTTAAGAGGATGAGTGGAAAGATCGAGCGACGAGGGGGGGAAAATTGTTGCAGTAAAAAAAAAAAAAAAAAAAGAAGCTGAAGAGAGGAGGCTAAAAAGGGGAGCTTCTCTTCTCTTTTTTTTCCCTCCCCCCTCCCCTTCCTTTCTGCCCCTTCCGGTATTTCTTTTCCCCCCCTCGTCGTCGACGATGGATAGGCAGTGGACGCAGCTGATGAAGAGGCCCACAGTGAGGACAGGTACCAGCCAACGGGGGGGTGGGAGAGAATGGGCGTGGCAACGGCAGAAGGCGAAAAGAAGGCCAGGGCACTAGGGGGGGAAGTGGGGAGGATATCTCATCAGGGACGGTAAGAAGAGATGGGCGACAAGGGCAGAAAGCGACTTTGGACTTTTTCTCTTACCCTCTGGGCTCTCTGTCTGCACTGTACTCCGTACTCGTGGTAGTATGTGTGTACATACCTAGCCAGGTTGGGGCCTGAGGACTAGGAGGGTGGGAGCAGGGCCAGACACGGCAATAACAGAACAGGAGGCATGGCAGTACCTGGGTCCAGGTGATGGGGTAAGGTTAGTTTAGCACCTGTGTGCGGTGTGGCTAGCACGCACTACCTAGGTATCTTCCCCTCTCTAATCATCGACGATAAACACATCCATCCAGCCGAGAGAATGAGCCATGAGCTACCTACCTACCTTGGCAACATTGATACATACATACATATATACCTGTCTACCTACGTACATAGGTAGCTACCTAGTTGCCTAATGAAGTACAGCACTATCAGTGCCTGCTTAGGTAGTTAGGTCAGTAAGATTAGATAAGCAGGTACCGAGTAGGGTACAAAGTGACGCGTACGCACACACATATCCCCCAAACACACAAGTCCAGGAACGAATGGGCGCACCAGAGCGAGTTTGACACTCACTGACAGGGCCGCTAATGGCCCGTTCAACACGACTGGCGGCGGAGACGGGACTGTCTGTCACTCCCGTCAGAAGGAAAACGAGACGCTCTAAATGGGAAAAGGTGATTAATTCCCACGTTACCTAGATAGACGTACCTTTTCTTTCCCTGGACAACTCTTATCGTCTCCTGTCAGTGAGCGACGACAACCGACTTACCAGCTAGGTACGTAGGTACCTAGGTAAGTAGTCAGCGGTCGCCGGACCAAGCACAACAAAGTGCTGGCTACCTATCTGTCCTTCATCTGGCTTGGATACTCTGTGTAGGTAGGTCCCCTTCGGTTCGACAAGGTCTCTCATATCGAATGCGCAGACCTTATCCCGCATTCTTTGCCCGTTGTCGTGTCAAGGAGTATGGCCAACTACCTAGGTGCCTAGTGGACAGACAGTACCTACCACATGGTCTGTGCCTGTGGAAGAAAGGAAGAATGGGGGACGACCGCGGCACCTAAACCACCTACCTAGGAGGTAGGTAGGGTCCGTCATTCGCCTCGCCTCGCCTCGCTAGGAGCACTGTGCGGAAACGTTGGCCCCTAGCAGTCGCTAAAAGGTCCTCCTGGTCGTGTACCTTTTTGTGCCTGTCACATCACTACCCAGTCCCCTATCCTATCCTATCCTATCCTTCGCGTCTGCACCAGGTTCTTTGGACAGTGGGGGGTCCTTGACCGACGATTTGATAGCAAGGAGACCAGAATGAATGTCGGGGCCCTGGGCAGATTTTTTTTTTTGAAAAAAAAAATTGGCTCGCAATATCACGGATGGTGGGCTATGGCCATGGCTAACGTAGCCCTTCTTCTCGCATCGACAACACTATCTGGTCGCAATGCCGAAAGGTACATCAGCACAAAGATGTCTCGAGCACTCGGCAATTGCGGGCTTGCCAAAGTTTGCCGGCCTCAGAACACCTTTCTTCACGCTTACGACACAAAAGCCTGGACGGGAGCTGTGTGTTGACATCGGCACTGGCGCTGCTCTCTGACCGTAGGTCCTGTATGTACAGCCCAACCCCTGCCCGTCTGGCTCTGGGATAGAGGGTCCCTGCCTATCGAGTTGTGGCCCTGTCGTTACCCTGTACGGATACAAGCAAGCGTGAGGACAAGAAATAAAGAGAATTACACACACAGGAGAGAGAGAGAGAGAGAGAAAGAGAGAAGGATAGAAAAAAAGAAAGAGAAAAAAAACAGAGAAAAAACAGTAAAGTCGGGTGCCGCCAAGCCAGGTATCCCCGGCAGACCGTATGCAGTGCGTTCTGCATGGTCAGTGGATAGGGTGATGGTGGGCATGGAGTGGAAGGGCTCGTCTCGCGTCGTCTCGTCTCGTATCGGTTTGTCGCGTGCGAGTTTTGTTATGTAGCTATGAAGTAGGCCCAACCAAGTGAGAAGGAGAAAGGAGGAGATGGACCGCAGACAAGCATGGTCTGGAACGCGACGACCTCTGCGACTGACTGCGAGGCACCCGTGCCAAAGGTCGATGGGAAATGGGAGCCAAAATGCCATGTTGTGCTATACCATGCTGTGCTATACCATGCATGCTGTGCCCATGCTCGCTCGAGCCCGTACCCTAGGTTTTGGGTGCCAAATGGGCAAGGAAACCCATTTTTCGGAAGACAACCCTTACGTGAAAACCGGGCCCATCTCTCTAGACTTTTCACCTTCCATTTCTTCCTTCTTCAGCCTTCGGCTCATTGTCAGTGACCGGGGGTTAGGTTATATCGCATGCCACATTCGTCGGCTCCGACCACGGCGACGAGCAGGGAACGAGCCCGGGATGGAACCGGGAAGGTAAGAAGGGTCGCAGCGGAGAAGGGGCTTCTCGATGGATATTGGAGCTTTACCTCTGCAAGGGGGGCAGGGCAATGAAGTGAAGCGACGATGAGTCCCGAGGAGGCGAACAGAAGAAAAAGGGGGAAGACGGGCAGTGTCGCTGGTGATGGACCTGAAGTCGAAATCGAACTGCGTTGTGCCTAGGTACATGGTAATACCTAGTGGTATTGGTGGTTCTGTGAAGTATCTGCACTATTGGTGGGAAGCTTGTGTGATTCGACATAACGGCCGGCGTCAGGCAATCCCTGTTTTGTCCATGTCCTGTCCGTTGCTAGCTACCCGGCACCGTGAGAAGAAGAAGATGAGGTGGATGATATCGCAGGTACGAAGTACACCAGAGGGACGGCCGGTTAGGTGCCGAGCTGCCATGAGGAAGAGGGGACCCACGGCAGCCGCTATTATTTCATATGCCTCGAGAGCTTTGGCCTTTGGTATCGTGGGAACGTTTGTTCAATTCGAGACGCAAGGACGGGAAGGCACGGGTGCATGCCGTGGAATTCGTACTCGCAAGTGTAAAAGAAGTGTCAAACGTGAGTGTGTCTGTCTGAATTTCCTCCGTGCAGATGAGAGGTCCTCCCCCCTTGACTGTTAGTTCAATTCTTCATGTCAGTTCCCAAGGCTTACTCTTTGCTTTCTTCGTTTTACTTATTTGTTCATCAAAGTGAGAAACTACTTATCGAGGGAAGGGATGGCCAAGAGGCTGGACTTGCCTGCGACCTACACTTCCGATCGCACTCGCAGGAGGGACGGGAAGACGGCACGAGGACTAAACTACCCAACCTATTATAAGTACCTAGGTACCTAGGTACCTAGGTAGGTAGGTAGTGTGGTGAATGGAGTGCGGACGAGGGAAGGAACGGCTCTAGGGTGGGCACGGCAGGTGCCTGGCGCAACGCGCACAACAGCCACGACCGGCATGGCAGGAAGGCCCAGCGCTAACACAGTGTCGACTGTCACTGATCGTTACAGAATGCCTACCTACCTACCCACCTACCTACTCCGTACCTAGGTAGGGTCAAATGGAAAGGGAAAGAGGGAAGAAGCCCGTCCGCTCGTCTGCTATCGCGCTTTTCACACCGATCGTTCAAGGCCAATGGACCGTACCGTGCCTTATTACCCAGAAAGACGCACCAGGTACTCCGTACACTACAGATAGATCCCACAAAACGTCCTGCGACATCTGCACCCAAGCGGTGCAGCAGCCAGCCATGACTAGCGGAGCTAGCTAGGCCGACCGGCAACGGCCGTGCAATGGCGTAAATCATGTGTATTTTTTGCACCGTGCCACCGGGGCATAGAGAAGTACACTACCTACCTACCTACCTGATCTACCTACCTAAGTACCTGCCCACATACATACTTACCCACCGACTGGCCTACCCACCTTACCCAGGTACCTGGGCATGCCACCTTACCTACTACGTAGTTAGGGCACCCAGGCAGGTATCCGTAGTGTAGCCCCCAACCAAACGGAAAGGGTCATCCCCCTAGGCAAGTGTCGGGGGCGAAAGAAGGCACGCGATGGCCATGATTCCATGACAACAAGCGCTCATCAGACGAACACAGGCGAGGGTAGAGAATGGTTCGTATGTATGCTATGAGGGTATGTAGTAGTCCTTAGTTCAGGTGTCACCGTGTCATCGAGTACCTAGGTTTGGGTGCGCTGCTGAATTTCAGCCCTAAACAGTGAGAAAGAACACCGTATCCGAATCAACCTTTTTGTGTCACCATCGAGAGCGTTTCCAATTTGCATCGGAGCCAGCGGGGGTTGCATCGATCCAAAAGCGATGGGAATGAGTGTTTTGAAGTTTGACTTGCAGGAAACCAAACTTGTACTTGTGTCTGCCCAGTCCAACATGCCATAATACATAGGTATGTATGTATAGTAGGTACACTTTACATGGTGAATCTGACCAATCAGATGCATGTTGGCAAGAAGCAACAAGTCCAGGCTTGCTTAGTAGTAAGTACTTACCTACTGTGCGCGTGTCTGCAGCATCAGCACCGGAGTCGTGTTGTGCAGAAAGTGTGAGAAGGAGGTGCAGGACACTTCCCCCGGATGCAGAAGCTGCAGCCAATGGCAGCGTTCAGAATAAATACGTACAGGCAGTGATACTGACCCTCTCCACGGTCGGTTTGGTTCTATACCTAGGTAAGGCAGGCGCGCGCACCAATCCCAATGTATAGGAGCCGGCAGGAGCGAGACAGACATGCATTCGCTTTGCTTTGCTTGGTTGGACTTTGGTCTTGGCCTCTGAATCATTCTCGACGCCCATCCATCCATGCCATGTCGTCCTTTCGGCCCCTCTCTCCTCTCCTCGGTAAAGTCTCGACAAAGTCCTGACCCCTCCGACACGTCTGTCCGCAGTCGACTCTGCCAGCACCATCAACCAACTAACTGCACTTGGATTCCATTTCCCGCTTCCGACAACATAGCTGGGCCGTCTATCTCAGTCTTAGGAAGTTCCCGACCAACGATCGGCCTGGTTTTGCACGTGGTCCTGCGTGTTTCAACGTCATGGCTGGGTTTATTCTCCACACAATCGCCTTTTCTTCTCCCGTGTAGCCACCCGTGCTTCGATGCCCTCACGGTCTCCACCAACACAACAGGTTTGGCACAAAACATTTGCTAACCGCGTATCCTAGTTTAGGTATACAGCACTAGTCCACATGGATAGATACACTTAATACAAACGCAACTGCAACACCTGCAAAGAACCCTGCTCACCCGATCCCAACCAAGCAACCAGGGCATCTGATCCTCACTTTCTCTCTCCATCTCTCTGTGCCAAGATATACACCTACAGCTGTCGCTGCGACAGCCCGCCAAATTTCAAGGACGCCGGCTGCACAAGTACTCCGCATCTCCCGCGTCGTTCCGTTTCACCCACAGTGAGGTCACAACCGGCACGACTACTACCACGGATCGGCCTTTCTACTTGTTGCATCTGTCCATCTGGTGATCCACCACCTCGAACGCGGGATCCAATATATGTGACATTACCAACGGGCTGATCAATATCGCTCAGCCAGACCGTTTTGCTACATGATTGTCGAGCAGCGAGCCTCAAGATAACACAAACCAGCGCCTTGACACGTACCGACCGCCATCTGCTGCTGCGGCAACGACATCTCTTTGCACGCTGCATACCCAGCTTTGGGTGGATGCACTGCAAGCTTGGATAGTCCACAGATACATGTAGCACCGACAAGGAGCTGGCTACTGCCATGTCGCCTTTAAGAGCAATTCTACATAGGCACCCAGAGGAAACCACGATACCAGTTGCACATGGGTGAATGCCGCCACTCGGTTCTTCGTCGACACCAACCCGAGTTCGCCTCGCACAGGAACCTAGCGCATCTGCCCTTGACGTCTTCGGGCCGTCACCTTGTGTCTAGATCTACACGCCTAGCTCTCGTCGGTCCCACGATGCTCCCCTACCAGTACATAGCTGTCGACTGCAAGGCAGCAAAAAGCCCGTGGAGACGCTTGCACTGCTCTCTCCACTGCTTCGAAAGTTCCATACTAGGGCCGTTATTTCCATGGCAATATCCTCGGGCTCGTGAACCCCTTTCAGGGGCGCAGCAACGATTCCTGCAAAGAGCAAATAGCGGTAGTGCCAGTGATGCTGACCGCTTGTGGCCATCGCCTAACCCCTTTTCCGAATTGGTCCTACTGGACTGGGGCTTTCATGGCCCAGCGCCGCAATTTCAATCTCCCCGGTTGGGTCCAACCGTTCCGAGTCTGTGGCAATCTTCTACTTATTCTAGAAGGTCCTCCACCCCGAATGCCATACTATGCAATCGACTGTATGTATTGTATCCATAGAGTGCAAGATATTCAACCTGGCAAGATTCACGATCAAGCCCATGATAAAGTCGGGCCTGAGCTTCGCGCACTGTCGCATAAAACCACACACGCGCCATCGCGCGGCACTCGTTTTTCACAAACGCGCCGGACCCTTGCGTCCCATGCTCCGCAACCCTGTCCGACATCCCTGCGGTTCATGAGATGCGAGATGGAGATGGAGCTTAATCTTACCCACCGACCGGTGCGCCGTCGCAGCCAATGTTTCCGGAGCCCCTCCGACTCGTCAGTCTGCCTTGCGATCGCAGTGCAGAGGCTCACTAATTAGTTTAGGCCCGGTCTGCGTCCCACAATCCTCACATAGAATCACACGAGACCGCTTCCCCGGAGAACGAGATGCTCAAACCATTCATTACCTACTTCCCCAGTTGAGACGTCCCAGCATGGCCTCGAAAATGACGTTGCATCGAGTCAATAGTCAACTGCTTCGGTTTGAAATTGTCCAGGGCCATCAATTCGTCCAAGGCCGGTCGTTATCGAAGTTCGCCCGGTACCATTTATTAGTCGAATCAACAAGAATAGTATACAATCCTACCACAGTAAACCCTTTTTTTTTTTTTAGCTCTGCCCAATGGCAGCTAACGGTTTCAAGTCGGTACAGAGTAGTCCCTCGATAGCTGCGTATTCGTAGGCTAAGCTCGTTGCCGCATAATACGATCATATGCGATACCTGCGACTTCATCGCTACTCAGCAATTGGTCGGCATCCAGTGGAGAGCGTCCGTACGCCAGGCCCTCCACTCTGGTTTTGCACGAATAGCTCCCCATTAACTCAGACATGCAGGTCCCGTTTTCGCCTGGTTATCCTCACTATGGGGTGCCCAGAAGTTACGACAACATTAGTCCAGCATCGCACATGGTAACTCGGTGGCTTAGCCCGTTCAACATTCCACGAAGAGTGCACTCGCCGCAAAAGGCAACAACAGGCTTATCAACCTGTGCAGATATCCAGAAGACCTATCAGGCAGGCAGGCATTCTATGGAGGCGCCCCGAGTGTCTCGGCCCAGGTTCACTTGCCGTCGTCAACCCCAGTCAATGTCACAGTGATGCTTGTATAATCAATCCCCCCCTCCCTCCCGGATCACCTTTCATTAGTTCTAATTGCCGCCATCAAGTGATGGCCTGGTTGGAGCACGAGGTTGCTCACTGTTCCCGATGATTTCATGATGCGGGGGTTCGAAGAAAATGTGGCTTTCTTCACACTCACTGATACAAACTATGGTCATCGTAAAATTATAAGTACATCAGGCAGATCCGGTGCGTGAAAAATGCTGCTTACAGATGCTGTGCTTGTACGCCGCTAATCAGTCAGGTATGCTTCTTGATACACTGCGTGGCGAGACCGTCGCTCCATGCTGTTGGTTACACGTTGTTGGCGACACCCAGGTTTCGCTCATGATTGGCAATCAGAGGAGCCCCGGTGTAGCACTGGCTCCATCATGCTACGAGCTCAGAGACTTGGCCGATCAAGAAGCCTCTGGAAGCAAGAGATGGGCTCATGGTCCTATCGTCTGGGCGTTGTGCAAGGAAACAAGCTTGGTTCGACCAACCGCAGATCGACATGAACCTCCAGACCCGTCCCCATCCGTACAACCACGTGATCAACGTGACACGCGGAGCGAGGCTACATATCCCGCTTATGCACGGCGGGAAGCAGCGGAGATCACACAGATGGGGCACGCCCGGGGTCCATTACCATGGTCCAGTTGAAGCCTCGTGATCGATTTGGTACTACCTCCGATGCGCAGTGCTATGGCGGGCGGCCAGTTCTGGATGATTGCCTGTGGAGCAAGAGCCGAGGGTTTCCCTGCGTACATGGTACTTGGATATCATTACAAGAGATGAGCCTGTAAAACCTATTGTGCCGGCATTCGTGGGAAAATGATTCGATGTGCCAAGAGGGTGGCGGTCGGTCAGTCATATCATACGGCAATCTCTGCAACTTCACCTCTTAGATGATCCTGGTTTCTCGGCAAGGCAATGTCATTTGTCTGAGAAACCCGAGAAAGAGTGTGATCCATCGGCGGCCCGGTGCCGTGTAGTCGGAAATCCTCCACCATTTGGAGGCCCATCAGTCTCCTGCCATGAAGTTGCAATGCCGCGGAGCTGACGGAAACCATTTAAGAGCTGTGTCTTTTGACCACAATTCCGTGGCAGAAACACCAATGCCCGAGCTCGTCGGCTATGTATGGGGGCACTGCTTCAATACATGCCGCCGAGTCACCGGAGAAACCGCCGCGATATATATGTGAGCACAGCCTCCAACGCCTCCTGTCACCGCTCATCTTTCAGCACTAGGCAAGGGTCCTTGTTCCGTGGCACCGTCAGGACCTGAACTATTTCCAAAGGTCAAGAGGATTCTGCAGCGCCCACAATACATGAAGAAAGGCCTTACCAAGGGTGAGGGAGGCGAGAGGCGAAATAGGGCCCCCTGAGGCCTGACACTGCCCCGTCCGGCTCAGTCCGGCGGACCCCTTGAAGGCTCACAGTGGGCATACATTTGGTTTCTGGCCCTCAATCGTTGCAACCCCACCCAGATTCCTTCTACGGTTCGAGAAGCCGGGCTCCCGCGAAATGAGATCCTTACGGCATTGTCGTGACCGCAAGACTGGGCGGACGCATAGAGGGGGGGGCGTGAGTGGGCGTAAGTGGGGAAGGGCGTGTACAATGAGTTCTCGGATGTCGTTTCTCAGAAGAGGCTCCGCGGGGGGCGCTTTGCTTTCTTTGGCTTGATGTATGGGGGGGAGGGGAAGGGGCAAACATCCAATCATTTTGATGAGCGTTTCTTACCGTCACGTGGGCGAATGGCTTCTGGGTCTTGATGGACAGACAGTCTTGAGGATATCCATTTACGAGGCAGAACGGCCTTTGCGACCTCCTGAAGAAATCTGCTCGCGCGCGCTGCACTCCTGCTGCTGCCCGAGCAGTCTCGTCGAAATTGCCCCAAGGGACTCTGTGAGATTGGAGCGGGCCGGAAACCCCCTAAAGACGGTTCTCTTGCTTGTGAGTCAATGAGACAGGGCGCGGCGCTCGAGTCATGCTTAAACGAGGAATTCCGCGTGAACAGTGCTTTGAGCATCTGCTGGCTGCGTCGGTTCGTAAAGCCCGGCGTCCGCTGCTGAGCCTTCTTGAAATCTCCCGCTGCGTATGTGGTGGGGGGGGGGGTGCCGGGGTCGCAGTGGCGTGAAAGCTTGACGATGCCGGCTATTTTGGGGGCGGGTATGAGTCGTGACATTCATGTCTGGAGTCGGCGCCGCAGACTCTAGGTCAACGCCATATAAAGGAGTGAAAGGGGGCGATGAGGTAGTGTAAATGAGCTATGTGATATGACTGTTACCGTCATCTTGTAACGTGGGGACGGTTGTTTGATGAAGTCCGGTTTGAGAGCTGTTGGCTTTTTTCCGTTTCGACACTGTACCCATCGTTATGCCATGGCCACGCGTGCTGCTAGCATCTCTGGTGAGCCCCTTTTCAACCTGACCCCCAAGCCTTCCGGATAAGATGTTCCTCGGATTGGAGCTGGCTAGTTGAGCGCCGTCGAGGCAAACCCACCACACTCACAGCCACGTCTCGCGGATCCTGGCGGCTTTCCAAACTACCCGCAGGGGAGCTATTCCTTCAACGTTAACCGGCCCTCACTATCCCGGGCGCCATGAACGCGGTCATCTCTCGCACAAAGCAGAGTGCGCGCTTAGTTTCCCTGGGGCAGGGATTCTGCAGGAGAGACATAACCGGACAGTGGGAGGGGCTTGGACCAAACACATGTTGCCAGTGACGTTCAGGAGAAAGGCCAGAACATTGTAAGGTTGGCTGAACGATGATAGTCATGGAACCTCCGGCTTCTTTGTGCTGCATAATGATTCTCAGATGCCCACGTAACGATGCGGAAGGGGTAGTAGCATTGAGGGACGCTGGATTTCGGTAGCGCAAAGCTTGACATCAACCATGCATACCCGAGATAAATTGCACACGGCCTGTGTCATTCGCCGAAGGGGACCTTGCAAGGGGTAATAAAGCATGCTTCGCGCCGTTTACGGCTCAATGTCACCGTCCGAACATGCGATATAGACCGTATAGTTCAAGTTGAGCAGATGGAGGGTCACTGCTGCTGGACGATACGGGTTGTAGTTTGAGCCTCTCTAGCTGGTGTTGTTGGGTTCAGTTTCGTCGCATAGGAGTGAGTAGACGACACGGACTACAAACAAAGGCAGTTGATTCCCGGGGGTTAAGGTTGTGTGAGACGAACCGAAGGTTTTCTTCCATGAGTTCAGTAGATACGGTAGAGTGCAATGAGGGCTTGCTATAAAATTTCACGTGACGATGTAGAGTGGACGCTACTGCCGTGATGCGGAAACCTATCCTTCTTTGCCAAGTATCCAGTAATGAATATCCGGTGATCAATACCGAGGTAAACATGCATATGCTGGGCATTAAGTATAAACGAAAGCAGACGTATACTGCAGAACACAACTGGCTGCTGGCTGCTGGCGTGGCCGCTCGCAAATATACTCGAGGATCTCTTGCCACCCAGACTTGTACGAAAGAACTTGGGCCACTTTTCAGATTCTACAGCCTAGAATTCGGTGGTTAGTCTTTGAGATCGATTTCCCTTTGAGAGGGAGTCCAACGGCGACCCGATATCAGTCTTCTCAGTGACGATCCGATCTACGTTGAAACCTCCAAAGCATGCAGACTACGAAATGAGTATAAGGGTCTAATGCTGTACATGTTTGAGGACTCGTTCAAACGAGCAATATTGGCCTTTGAGTAGGTAACAGCAAAGACTGCGCCGAGACATCGGCGCTGGCAGTTCACGAAGCAGGTTAACAAGCGTGCCGGTAGCAATATCCCGCTTGGCATACAACATGCTGTGGTATATCATCTCGTCGTGATGTCAATCAACTTGAGGTCGATCGTCTGCGATACATCGGCGATTTCTTTTATGTCGCGCTCGAAGCAGCACTCGACATCTACTATCACAACTGACGGCCGTTCCTCTCGTCAAGTAGATGGGAGTCAAGGTTTAGTGACCGTATAACGCCCGCATATTTGGTGATGACAGCGTAACCACCGAAAATGTGGCCTGCGAAGATGACAATGGGACTGGGCGAGAGTGTAAGACACCCCCTTAGGTCTTATGACCCGCGGTGACGTACACATCTTGAGCTACCAGAGAAAATGGTACATGTGATCGCAAGTTGCTCGGCTACTAGTGGGACGAGGGCTATAATCATATGCGCAGATCGGTGAGGCGCGCTCGCGTCACCCGGGGGGGGAGTTCCGGAGCGAGCACCGCTGGTGGTTTGCTACAGAGAAATCCATGTGGCAGAGGACGAGATGCGACAACCTTTCAGTGCGAGGGCCGAGCTGATCCAATGAGGAGGCACCGATAGTAATATGGCGACAAAAGTCGAGTGAGGTCTTCGGAGACCTCGCAGTTCTGAGTTATCAATGGTCAGACCCATGAGAACCTAGACGACCTGGCCATCGCAGCCGTTGGCATTAGGAGCTGTGAGAAGAATACCTTGGGAGATACAGCAGTTAACGCTTGAGCCTCCAAATGGCGTATGAACCCGGATGCGTGAAGTGTAAACACATGCACCGACGTCGAGGCAGCCTCTAGCTAGCACTCAACCAAGTCAAGAGCATGGTAGTGCTATGCAACGCGAGTATCGACAACTCGGGAAGAGAAATAGGGACGATCTACCACGTTACGAAGCAAATACCAGAATCAAATTGTCTCATCATTCGCGGAGTGGTATCTTAGTTCATCGATCTAAGGCAAAGCAAACCCCCGCCCCCTTAACTCCAGATGGCCAAATTCATGCGAGACGTCCGAATGTCTCGATAAAACTTTTAATCACAGTAATTGTGTCCTTTTGACCAGTACCGCGGCAGAGTGTCATTCACTCGCGGCCCTTCTCCTGACCAGCCGAAGACTATCTCCGCCTGGAACGGGTAGTTGTCGGCGCAGGCTCAAAAGCATCATCGTCAGAGATCTCATCGTCGCTGATCTCGACCGCAGCCTGCGAGGGCGTGGCTTGTGAGAAGTTGAGCTTCGTCTGGCGGCCCTTCGGAGCCGCACGGGTGGGCTGAGACCTTCTAGCGCGTGTGGGCGCGGGCGGCTCCTCAAAATCATCGTCCATCACCACGTCTTCCTCTTCGGATTCGTCCTCGAAGACAGCCTTCTTGCGGCCTCGAGTAGGAGCCTTCTTGGCTGGCGCCTTCTTCGCCGGAGCTTTCTTCGCCGGGGCCGCCTTCGTAGCTCGGGTGGTGGCGGCTCTTTTGGCGGGTGCCGGACGAGCCGCTGGTTCATCCTCCATGTCCATCAAGTCATTGTCGTCATCCTGTGTTTGTGCCCTTCGTGACCTGCCAGGTGCTCCTCCAGCCACGGGTTCGGTTTTAACTACACCAGGTTGGTCCTCCCAGTGACCATCCAGATCTGAATCCCACTCATCCGGCTTCGGCTTGACGGTGCGCTTCGTTGTCCTCTTCAGAAGCCCCTTGGAGAACTGCTCCTCAAGCCTGGCCCGATAGGCCTCCATGGCGTTGTCGAGATCCTCATCATCCGAGTCGAGGCTGAGCATCTGCTTAACTTGTCCAGCCAGAGACTCGCTAACAAACTCCTCCATCGCGTGCTTGTCGTCTTTGTTGACAAACTGGTTAACGGCATCACCAAAAGGTGCCGTTGGTAGGATTTTGAGAGACTGGGCCATCAGGAACTCCTGCACTAGGGCTTCGACCTTGACAGTATCAAGACCTAATGTCTCCTCCAGCATCTCGGGAACGTCAGTACCGGCATTGCGTCCTGAGCGAGAATTAGTCTATGTAAGTGTCAATAGCTTGCGGATACTCACTCGTGGCGCCGGTCTTCTTCCGATGGAAGTAGACTACATCATTGGTATTGGCGACCTTGCCTATGAACCTGTTTGAAAAACGTTGAGGGTTCTCGCAGTCGTATTGACCACCCTCGGGGGCTGTGTATTCCACCTTGAGACGGATCAACGGTAGCGGAGGTTCTTCTTCATCGTTATCCTGAACGGCGTACCATTCCTCGTTGGCCTCTTGGATCATCTCCTCGACCACCACCATTAGTCTCTTGGTGAGCTCCTGTCGGTTGTCCTTCTTGGTGTGCAAGCCCTTGAACCGTGGGTCGGTTGAGAGCTGGATGTCTCTCGTGACGAAGGGCCGGACCGTCTTCAAGGGAAGCTTCTGGACCTGGAAGTCCTTCCCAGTGATGCTCAGGATGGCGACATGTTTCGGCACCGCCTCGCCCGGCACAAGCGACGTCGCAACCGAGGAGCCCGGCTGCATGACATGAAAGCCCGTCTCTGGGTTTTGCTGAGGGTCGATCAAGCATTCGTGCTCGTGGCCCCAGACGACAAGATCCATCCAGTCGGGCAGCACGTTCTCAGGAAGGTATGAAGTTGCCGTGTGGGCGTGGTGGTTTTGATGGACGGTGAGCAGGTTGAACCAATCCGACTGCTGGACGCCCGGGCGAAACCACTTGACCTTGTGGTCCCTAAAGGTACGGAACATGCGCTCGTCGCGAACGTTGCTCAGTCCGAACAACGCAAGCTTTGTCTGACCCTTTTGCAGCAGCACCGGCTTCGCCTCGATATTGTCGGCCTCGGCGATGCGGCCAAAGTAGTTGACCAAGCCAGCGACCTGGAGCAAGTCCAGAGAGCAGAAGTGGCCTTCGCCGCTGGGGTCGTCATGATTGCCGTGAATGGAGAAGACGGGGATGGAGATGTTGATGTCTGGATCTTCGTAGTTGACGTGGGGGAAGGCACCCTCGAAAACCTCGTTCGCATCGCTGAGGAACTCGAGCTCGCAGGGCTTCATGCCGAGGCAGTTCTTCCGAAGACTGCGCATGACCTGATACATGGACTTTCGGGAGGGTTTATTGTCGTGGAAGAGGTCGCCGCCCAGCAACACCATATCGACCTGCGTGCTTCATGTCAGCCAGCGGAGCATTCGGGGTGGAGATACAGCGTCCGTACGTCCTGGCTCTTTGCGAGGTTCAGGATCTCGTCAAAGGTCCTCCAGCTGTCATCTTTGCGTATCGGGTCTCGCTCTTCGTAACCGACGTGGTTGTCTGTCGCAACCAGAATGCGGATAGTGTTCGCCTCTACACGCACGCAGGATGTTAGCGCATAGTGGTCGGTAGGGGGGGGGCAGGGTGAAGGACATAGGCAGCGTACCTGTCAAGTCGGGCATGGTGTCATGTAGACCAGGAAGTGGGCCAATCTGACGATGTGCGCGTATGGGAACCCGAGGATTGTATCTATCGGCCGAAAGGGCTTGTTTGCTGCGGCGAGCTGGTTGAGCTGAGGAGAGGAGGGACCAAGCAGTTGCTGATCGTGGGGCTGTCGGCTTAAGTGGCCGTCGCGCGGCGCGCCTCCCCCAAGGAGGTAGCCAGGCAGCCGACGCGAAGGAGCGAGCTGCCGCAACTCGCAATCACGTGACGGTTAAGAGAATAAAGGGGTCCGCTCTGGAATGTAATGTGGTGGATGCCTTGAAGCGCCTGTAACCCCGCACCCCACCGGCAGCAGCTGTTCCTCTCCCAAGGCTTTGATACAAACGCTGCATTGAATCATTACTACGTACCTAGCAATAGACGATCTATTTAATTCATTCAAATTATTCATCATGATGGATCGCCTCAGCATCAAGCTGTGTAGGCCAAGCTTGATACTGAAGGGCCAGTGGTTATGGTGAACAGCTGAGGTGCCATTAGGTATCACTGATTTACTGCCAATCAGTACAAGTTGAACACTGTTAATGGTTTCTTCATCCAGCATATCTATATCTAGCAAACAACAACGACAACAACAACAAGATTCCGTATTTATCACGGCTCCTTCTTTTTGTCATCTGCTCCTCGGGTTTCCGCGAGCTCTCAACCGGCAGTGCCTGCGTCACCGTCGTCTTCCGCCAACTCGATTGTCCCGTCCTCTGTTAAAGATTACATTGTAAAGCATTCATGTGTTGCAATGGGGGCCACCAGCATAAGTCCCAGGTGCCTACCTAGCCTTGAGTGATGGCTGCCTCCTTCGGACCGGACTTTACCGAATCAACTCTCGGGAACCAAGCACCAGCCACAAACAGTACAATCAATGTCTGAGGCCCAGGCGGCGAGAATAAAATAAAAATAAAAATAAGCTTACCCATAAGGTTTGCGTTGCGTGCACCTTCCGCCGCACTCGAACATCTTTCTTCCACACCTGTGCCGAAGTACCCAAGTAGGTATGGTATGTCTGTTCGTTGTGGTTTTTGCAACGTCGTGTGTTGTGGCCTCGTGCTTTGTTTCTCTGAGTTCTCAGAGAACTGGCCTGGCGCGTCGCATTTTCGTCAATGATCGTCGCGACAGTCGATCGGCTCCAAGCTCTAATCTGGTCTCTTTTGTCTGCCACAGAGAGAAACACCATACCACGATTTCAGGCAGTACTTTCTTGCTCTTTATCCGATGACTCGGCTGGCCAGCGCCTTGCAGAACGAGCGAGTCTTGAGCGGCTCTCAGCCTCTGGGGCCACTCGTGACACCAAGTGAATTGTCATCTTTTGGCAGTCTGCGGTCGCTGCCATCTTCGCTTCCGGTGTCGGACTCATCGGAACCATCAAGTGATGGCAATGGCAGACAGTCTTTGGCAACCGCTCAGCTTTCCGTACCTAGGCTCCTAAGCCGCGATATGGCATCGGCCTGCTCCGACTGCCGCGTCTGGCCCCGCAACTCTTCAAGGATCCATCCGATGGTCAGTGCCGTCCGTCGATATGTACATACATACTTGGTTTATTAGGCGCTGGCAAAGCTCGGTCGACCAGTCACTCGATTGCTGCCATGCCCAACCTCGGCAATTCATCCCAATAGTCTCTGGCGGCTGGCCTTGGCAGAGCCAGGGTCCTCTGTCGGTGATGACCCTTATCCGTACACCGATTAACCCACTCCAGTCAGTCAAAATGGCTCCCGGAAACAGAAGGTTGTTGTGACCTCGAGTGATGGCCCCAGACCGCGCCATCCGTTTATCTTGTGGAAGGCTGCATTTTGCCAAGCAAGCTGACTCGACGTAACGCTCGTTGTCGAATGTGAGCCGTAAAGTTGTTCAAGGGCGCCGCTCGGACTCAATAACAGTCGTTCAACCCCCTGGAGGAAAGCGATAGATAATGCTGCTGCTGCTAAATCCCAATTAGGGAGGTTCAATTGTAATGCCCTGGTTGGGTGATTGGCCGTCTTGGCGGGAGCTTGGCATGCACGTATATCGGAGCGTTGAGTGTTGCGATGCAACCGCACGACCCCCCTTAGCGCCGGCTCCCAAAGCTTGCTGGTCCTTCCGCAGTTTTCGTCCTTCCAGATTCATCCGGTCGCCGAACAATACAGTACCAAGCAACATGTCTTGTTTGTGCCATCATCTCATGGGCGGGCCCATTCTCTTCCCCACGTACACTACCTGCCGTCTTCGGTCTCCTCGTATGATGCAACGCGGCATTGATCCGAATCCCTTTTTTTTTTTTTTTTTTTTTTTTTTTTTTTTCAATGTGCCCTGGCAGCAAACATCGCCTCAATTCCTCAGCTCTCCCGCCTTGATTCGGTCTTTGGCAATGCCAAGCCATGCCCAACGACGAATGGGCACTCAGATTCTAATCCCTGGGACGGTTCCCTCGGAGCCGCCCACCGATTCACTCTCAATCAAGCTTATTTTGCTCTGGTTGAGTTGATGTATGTTAGCCTCGAATAGGAAGGCATTCAAGCTTAACGTCCAACCAAGGTTCCAGGGTCCCATCGTCCTCGATCTTTTGAACTTACCTCCCAATCTTGCTGATCGCCGATACCCACCCATATTGGACCATGCTGGACTTATTCGGAAGGTCGCCATTCTCCAGATCTTAGCTCCAATCTTGTGTAGCCTTCAGGAGCAAGTCCGAAAGAGGCTCAAGAACATGTCGTCTAGTATATAATCCAGTCGGCCATCCATAGGTTGCCCTTTCTTTCCTCGCCATCCCTCTCACTCTCAGCCTTCAACCCGGTCTCCCTCATTCGACTTTGATCCAATCGTCTAGCTCGTCATCATGCAGATCACGTTTACTCTTGTTTCTGCCCTCGCCGGCATGGCTTCTGCCGCCGTCGCTGGCGAGAGGGGCGGCTTCAGCTGTGGCACTCACGATCCTACCCCCGAGCACATTGAGATCTCCAAGAAGCTGGCCCAGGAGGAGGCTGTCAACGCTACCCTCGGCAACTTCGGACTGGCTGCCGCCGCCACCATCACCGTTCCCACCTACTTCCACGTTGTTGCCTCCTCCCAGACCGTGGCCAACGGCTACATCACTGTAAGCAGGCTCGCGGCCGCCCATGCACCCATCTACACCACCCGTGCTGACCACCTCAAACAGGACAAGATGCTGTCTGACCAGCTGTCTGTCATGAACGCGGACTTCGCCCCCCAAGGCATCTCCTTCAACCTGGTCGAGACCACCCGCACCATCAACCCCACCTGGGCTCAGGATGGTAGCGAGTTGGCCATGAAGCGTGCCCTCCGCAAGGGCGACTACGGCGCGCTCAACCTGTACTTCCTGCGCTCTCTTGGCGGCGGCACCTTGGGATACTGCTACTTCCCCACCAACGCTTCCCCCGGTTCCCAGAGCTACATCCTCGACGGTTGCAGCATCCTCTCATCCACCGTCCCCGGTGGCAGCACGGCCAACTACAACCTCGGCCGCACCGTCACCCACGAGGTCGGCCACTGGTTCGGTCTTTACCACACCTTCCAGGGAGGTTGCACCGGCAGCGGCGACTCCATCGCCGACACCCCCGCTCAGGCTAGCGCCTCCTCCGGATGCCCTGTCGGCCGTGACTCCTGCCCCAGCCAGTCCGGCGTTGACCCAATCCACAACTACATGGACTACTCTATCGAGTGAGTTGCCCAAGTCTCATCTAATTCGATGATTGTCGCTAACGAGATGATAGCTCTTGCTACGAGGAGTTCACTCCCAACCAGCAGACTCGCATGTACAGCTTCTACAACCAGTACCGTTCTTAGAGCGTTCGCGCTTCCAAGGGCAAGGCGGGGTGCATCTACTGATTTCTTGGATTGTCATCTTTTCGCCGCGTATCTCGTCCTCCCTATCGTGGCATATACCATCCGATCTCTCACCTCCCCTTTTTACCCATCTTTTTTGTCGCGTACTAGAGGCAGAGGTTTAAGGGCAACTAATATTGTTCATGTCTATGACGGGGAGGGAACGGGAACATAGCCTCAGGAGGAGGACTTCTTGCACATATTTAGCTACTTTACAGTGATATGACGACAGTATCGCTTCAATGGAACATATTGAAAGCAGATTGATTGGTACCTTATATGATCTGGTTGCCTTTGACTTCCCAAACAAAACCAAGCGCAACAGTAGAAAAGTAACTGCTGTGTCCTTCCTATCCACACCAAACTTGAAGAACAAGAGTGAGTATTGATATATATAGTCGCTAAAAATCCCGAAAAGAGGTCTAGTGGAGGC